>VZSV01000116.1:1834590-1896669 GCA_013398735.1 Nothocercus julius
TTTTTTTTTTTTTTTTTTTTTTTTTTTTGGACTATTCTATTCCACTGCTCTGTATAACCTGAAGCACATTTCTCATTCATACTGATTAGGTTTCGAACTGTTTAAATCAATCCCAATTTAGAGTCTGGATGTACCCAAAGATAGCAGATGCTGAAAGTGCATTAGCACTTTATTTCATATTAGGACAACTGCTTTGCCAACACCCCTCAAAAGCAGCACCCATCTGGTGTGTGCTGGATTACATGGGACAACCTGTAATACGTTCCTAGTGAATTGTGACATTGATTCATTCCTTGTATTGAATTTGTTCATGGCAATGAACATACTACAACTTCCCTCAAGGCTCAGGTCTTTCCTCTCACCTTTACTGATCAACGGTTTTCAACTCTGAAACTATTTGCAAGATTAATATAACCTACTTTCTAGGCTGAAAAACAGGGTAAGCAACTAAGGTTCATAAAGCAATTCCTGCCTAGCCAGGAGTCCAATTGCCGGAACGGGGAAGCATTATTGGATGCATTAGCCTATAATTCAGCCCAGAAAACAGTAAAAGGTTGCGTTGCATCAACATCGAACTGAAGCACATTTCTCTCTCAGAAATCACCCTGGAAAACATGAGATGGGCAAAGAAGCACTAATGGCTACTGCAAAATCTCCTTGCTGTCTTTCATCTGCATGAGAAGGACGCTCAGCAGAGAACACTCTGCAAACAGGGTTGCTTGCCCATTTTCTCATCCATTTTCCTCCAAACATTCTGCACGTACCGAACTATTTTGCTGCCCGGGATTCCAAAACTCCCTAAGAAACCTGCTGCTCATTTCTAAAGCAAGAGCCCTGAGCGGGACAGGCAGTTCGAGGCCAAGCGCAGCCGAGCAGGGTGGCCATGGTCATGGAGGAGCTGCCTGCCACCTCAAACCACGGGGCAAAGTCCTCCATAGAGATGTCGCGCATTCAAACGGCCCCCACAGGCATCGAGCCTGGAGGCTCCGGCTTCCGAGGCCAGGGCTGCTTGCGGAGCTGCCTCCAGGCCGGATTCAGGCTTCTCCAATGGCATCTCCCTCTCATTTCTGCGGAGTGCAAACACTGCTAAGAACATCCCGCTCTGGTGGGGCACACAAAAAGGTCCTCCCTGGGCAGAGCAGCTTCACCACACTCAGGTTATCCCTCACCGAGCAAGACGGAGCACCAAGGAAGGAGGTGCTTGGTCCCAAGGCCACTCCTCTGATGAACTGACACAATGATATCATTTAAAAACAGCTACCCAAAAAAAAAAAAAATCAATCTGTTGCCTGCAGGGAAAACAAACAAACAAAAAACCACACGCTTACGAGCGCTATGAGAGACCAATATGAGCACCATGGATGGAGTAGGGCCCAACGTTTGGGAGCGCAGGCTTAGTGCCAACTTTGTGTACGAGACAGTCCATCTTCTCCTTGCAACAGCCTTATCTGTCTGCTGCCGCTCGGATGCGGCGCAAACTCCAATTCCAAATCTGTTTCCTGGAAAGATCCATTCGAAGCACCGCAGGGCAAACGAGGCACTCGTGCAGCTCACTGCGTGCGCACGCAGTGCACGGACCAGCAGACAGGACCCCAGCTGTCCAGGCAGAAGCTGGTCATTACAGGGTCTTTGGGACAAATGCAGATTTCTGTCTAAAATCAGATGTTTCTCACTCTCACCCACCCATGCTCCATGTCATACCCGCCCCCGCCCAGGGGAAGCAGCCGCTCAACACTCCCCCCTCGGCTGCTACAAACAGTGGCCACTTCCCAAACCAGGCATCCCGTCTCCTATTTCCCATGACAAACAGACAGGGTTTCTATTTGAATGACCATTTCCGCAGGAGCTCTAAAACAGATCACCTCCATAATGCAAAATGAAAAGAAGTCTAATGTTATACTCTGCTTTAAAACAGGGAAATAAAAGTTACAGTCACACTTTGGTGCCAAGGGTAGCAGCTACGTTATGGACAGGGAGATACCTGGTAGCACAGAGTGAGGCTACAAACATCCTCTATCACATAAACTTGCTGTCTGGGATTTCACCTGTTTTGCCCAGCAAAAGTTTAGGCATCAAATCTAGAGAGAAGTTGGTGAAAAGGGGTAAGCCATTCATCCCTTAGGTCCTGGGCAGACAGGTTGTCCCACGGGGAGATGCATCGCTCCCCATTGGCTCCAGGTGGGCCCTGGGGATAGGCTGAGTCTAAACTCCTGCCTTGCCGACAGCTGGAGGACAGCGGGATGAACCACACGAACGCCACAGCCAGGGCAAGAACCGCTGTCTCCCCATGAGCCTCTTCTCTGGTAAGTTCCCATGCTCGAGCCATTGCAGCAGGGCCACCAAAGCAGGGAGGAGTTTTCCCAGCCTCGTTCCCCAGCCTCCATCTCCTGTACCAGCTCCATGCTTACAGGACTGATAGAGATCTTATTTTATTTTCCTAGAAAATAGAAGTCCAGAGCAAAAGCTCTTGTGGCTGGCCTGGTCTGCAGAGCATGCACTCGCAACTGCTGATTTTAACTAAATCTGAACCTGTTTCCAAATGAGGTCCTTTCAGCTCCCCACCCCACGCCGGTGGCAGCTCGGGTTTGCAGCAGAGATGCGAGCGGGTCGTTGGCTCCGCAGACTCTGCTCATTTATCCGGCACACGAGCTGCAGGAACTCAGTAGCATCTTGTGGACTCCGCTGTGGTGGCTCCCCCCCAGCCCAACTCATTAAAATGACAAGAGGGAGCGGATTAAGCACAAGCTGCATGTCTGTTCTCCACATACGATAAGCTCACTCCATCATTACCAGGATATTTTCCTGATTGACAGCATACAAAATAGGGGATGCGCAGAAGGGACATGATTCTCCTTGTCGACATGGCTGTCGTGACACTAAGTTTGATCACTGCCTAATCTTCCTTTCACCCTGCCGCACTAATCAGAGCAATGCAATTAAGAAAAAAAGATGTTGTAGTATTAGAAGCCAAGTACGGCAGGGTTTTACCTGGTTGGGTAAGGGTTGCCCAAACACAACCACAAATTGTTTAAAGGAAACAACTCTGCAAGCCAGTGCCACATTACGTCACCTTTAGTAGCCATGACAAACAGGCCCCGGAGCAGACACATCCTACTTGACCCCGGAGAAGGAAAACGGCCTATGCAAGTCTGTGCCCCAATGCCCAAACATCACGAACCTCAAACTGAAGACAAGGACAACAAGCAGCTAAACATCCTGCTTTATAGCTCTCACCCAAAGAAAACTCCAACATCAGCTTTCGCTAATGGGGATTAAGGTTCTTTATGATATTGCCGGCAGCTGTTTGTCACATTTATTAACCAATCTAGGTGTGGTAAGTGCCTGCAAATGGGATATTCCCATTTTTGTTCACAGCTTCCCCATGAACTGAACTGATTTTTTAAAACATTTGAAATGATCTTTGGGGATGTGGGTACGGAGCTATGCTGTAACACAAACCACTTCAGCTACTCTGAGGAGAAGCGTAGGACGCATGAAACATCCTTCTTCATTCAGCTTTGTAGATAGCGGCCTTCAAGGATTAAAAATGTGCTTCTTGGGAATACTTTAAAATATTTCCTTGAACTGTCTCTAGACTAGCGGCAGTATCACTTATGAGCTCACACTCACAGAGGAGGCACCTCAAGTCCTTAACTGCTAGTGCTTTTCGGTCTGTAGGACAGAAGTAGCTTCTCCTTCCCCTGGTCCAGCCGGGGCTTGTACCTCATGCTATGGCCTGCAGGAGAAGCCTATGGCTTTTACTGCAATTTCAAAGTTAGTCCCAAAATGTGATAAAACCCTGTGGATTCCTGTTCATGTATAGTCATAAGAGATCCTACTAAACCAGTCCTTAGTTTTTTTTTCAAGTGATCTCTTTGCACATCCCATTAAATCTTGCCCTTCTCAGCAGGGCAGAAGCAGAGGGAAGATGTTAAACACCTGGCTAGCGAATAACTGCTACTGGTGCTCATTTTTGCAAAGAACGTGCATACCCTCTTGGGCAGGTGAGGGTGCAAGAGTGTCTGGAGAGCTTCGAAGAGCTATCGGGAGATTTTTGCAGACTAAGCTTTGATGCCAGCGCAGGAAAAGCCAGGAGTCAGATGAGAGCTGAGTTTATACCAGAGTCTCTAGGATTTTGTTCTGCAAATCACTACACATTGACTTCTAACCCAGCCTTCATGTCAGTCATCTTCCTTCCTTTGCTGTAAGTGGCACAGCATAAAGGCATCCACTAACACCAGCTATTTCTCCCTAAGCAGCAGTCCCAGACTATTTCAGTAACGGAATAGCAGGAAAAATGCCCGAGTGGTCACTGCTGAACTCCTTGTTCGCATAAAACGCTACAGCAATTTTACACACACCATCCTTTTCTTTTCATCTCCAGTCCTTTCTGACTCATGCCATTCTACTTCACAGAGAGAAATGAAACAGAGCGGACTATGGGCCAAATTCTTAAATATAGTTCAACACCTGGCAGCGCAGATAGGCCCTGCTTGCGAGGTTGGAGCAGGAGGGACCGGGGATAGGCGGGAGGAGCAGCGCTCAGATTGCACGGGCACCAGGAGCTCTGAGCTTGGCCTCGGCATGTGGTTTTTGTTGAGAAAAAGGTGAAAAGGAGAAATGAAGGCTGCTCAAGTACACTTTGTGATTGCCACGGCAACAGGAGGACACAGGAGGCCTGGGGGTACCTGCCACCCATGTGCTCCCGCAGCAGCCGCAAACATCCCTACACGACACCCAAAACCCAGGGCAATGCCCTGCCCGACGAGCACAGCGTGGGCACCCGGGGTAAGCACAGCCACCACGGAGAGCCTCGAGGCGCAGGCGAGCGTGGGCTGAGCGCGCAGCTATGCGGGGATGGGGACACGTAGCAGCTGCAGCCCTTGGGAAAAGGTGTGAAGGGTATTCAAGACACCTGTTGTGTCTGGCTAGATTATTGTTGCTAAATCTGGAATCCTCTCGAGATATAAATCACTCTCTTTTCCTAGGTTTGCAAGGGCAGTGGGTGCTAAAGATCAAATATCCTCCAGTCCGGCCACAGCTCTATTTACAACAGCACCAACAACCGCCCACTCGGAGCACTCGTCCTCCCGGCTTCTCCTGGTAGTCACTGGCCCTGGGTATTTAACTATTCCTGCAATCCCTCCAAAGCCCTGGACAGCTCATGGGGTCATCCTGCCGTTCAAAACAACATTAGTTGTGGCAAAGCAGGAGAACTCTCAAACACGGCAAAAAAAGAAAAAGCAGATCGATATCCTTCCGATAAGGCCGTAATTCTTATCCCTGTTCTTGGACTGCATTAAGCTTTAGTTTTAAATTGCAACTCTGGTTTCCACACATTCGTGTACTATTACATATAGATGGGCTACAAAGGGAACTGTATCCACTTTATAACCAAGTGACAAAAAACAAGCGGAAAGAGTCACCCGAGACACCAGCACATCAGCGCAGAGCCAGGACAGCCACCTAAAGCTCATGTCCTCAATCTAAGGCACAGGCACAAAACATCATGGGAGATTCACTTGGAAATCTCTGGACATCTTAGGTTGCTTCAGCTCTCTGTTGCAATTCCTTTAACTATATATTTTTTTAAGAGTTTGGACGCAAATTCAGTTTCCATGTGGTACACGTGCATTGGAGCTAAACTTGGGATGCGAGCGAAGGCATTTAACGACACATATGCTAGGACGTGTCTGAACTTTAGAAAGATCAAAAAAAAAAAAAAAAAAAGAAAGGTATCCTGACTTGTGTAAAAGTTTTGTTTTCATTAGCTTGAGAAGAAGGATGTACCAAAGTGACCGCTAGCAATGTGTTGAAACATGCTGCTCTTGCCAGCTAGCTAAATCCAAAAAAAAAAAAAGTACAGAGCAAGAAAAAAAGCAGCGCAAGCTGTGAGTTGTGCAAGGCGGCGCGTCTCCAACCCTCCTGCTACCACCCCAGAGCGCGCTCAAAATCCCATCTCCTCGGCAGTGCCTGGGGCTGGCAGAGCAGAGACAGGGCCAAAAGGCTCCTGGCTGCGCTCGACCTGCGGGAAGGGGCACGGAGCTGAGCTCCTGGAGCAGACGCGGAGGTGCCGATCCGCACGGGAGCAGGGCAGAGGGTGCAGGGAAGCGGTGCTGCCTCCCGTGCCACGGGGACGCGCTCCTGCCCTGCTTCCCGGCCGGCATTTGACACGACCGAGATTTCACCAACAGATTAGTCCTCCCAGCAGTGTTTTACAGACACAGCAGAGCCCTGAAAAGTGATGACTTAATCGCCACTGGGCGGTTTTACTAGTTTTACTGTCCCTAACAGGGCCGTAAATCTCTTGGGGGCTTTCAGCCTGACTTTGGAGACCACAGCTCCGATAGTCCCCCAAGATCCACAAGGAGCTCGGCCAAACAACGATATGGAAGCTTCCAGGTGAAGTCACACATGCTGCTGGGTAGCTCATCGAGTCCTCACCACACATCCAGCCTGCTCCAGGCTGGGGATTCAAGCACTGGGCTGCAAGCCGTGAGGCTCCGGGACCGGTCACTCTTCTGGCGAGCTGGCCCTGCTCCTCTGCCTCTGCTGCAGCCTCTCCTTAAATCACTAATTGCAGAAACGGCCGCTAATTGCATGCTGGACCAATTGCCACATGCCCAACGGCCTCGGCTGAGATTTACACCAACCCACTTGGATCCACTTTGAAGTGGCATAAGACCTTACTGAGGAGATTGGGCCCAAACGACCCATTTGCTAGTGCAAATGCTCTGTGAAGAATGTAAAACTAAGAGAAATATATAACCAGTGCCCCCGCAGGCCCCAGCTACTTGTGACTCAGGAACTTCCTGACCTAGAAGTCCCCATCTCTATATTTAGAGAAGGAGTATCCAAACACCTCATTTCATCCTACCATAGGAAGCATTCACCGAAAGGAGCAGCACCATTGCGCACGGAGAGCAGCAGGAGCAGCAGTGTCATGCACGTCCTCCGAGCTCTTGTTTGCTGTCGCTCACCTGCATCAGATGTTACAGAGCAGATCTCAGGCCAACCACCGTGTTCTGGGCATCACAAGCCTGTCTTACAAGGCAAGGCAAAACCAAAACAGTTCCTGCGCTCATAATGCTTCATTAAGCATCTAAGAAACTGTAAAATTACAGAAATGGTCATTAGCCCAGGAAATATCAATATGAGTACTGATTATGTTTTGTTTATGGAGAACTAGTTTTTCTGACACTGCACAAGCCAGGAACAACAAGCTCCTGTGCTGCAGCTTCAGACTAGTTGGAAAGGCAGGTTTAGAAACAGCTAAATAGGGGGTTAATCCAGCCCAACGAGCAACCATGGCTTTTACGCCAAGCGCAAACCACGAAAGCTCCTCTTGGATGTTTAGGTGGCACAAATGCTTTTTACAGGCACCCAGCAGGTTCCCTCCTGGAAGGTCCAGTGCTTAAAATCCAAGCAGTACAGACACTGCTTTCCAACAGGGTATCACAGGGGCTGGTTTTGCAGAAGGAATTAGTTTTAGTGGGAAACTGGAATTCATTCCTCATTTTGTTTTGTCTGTGGCTTAAAATCCCATTAAAAGCACCACAGATTTTGCAAGAATATTTCTTGCAAGTAGAGGGACAGGGGCAAAGAGGACAAGGCAAGACAGATGGATAAATAGTGAGGTCTGGGAACATACAAAGGAAAAGAGGCAGAAAAATCACCAGGCATGAAAAAAGAGGAAAAGTAAAAAGAAAGGTTAGACAAGAGCAGGATATTAAAATAAGAAGTAATTAAAATAATCAGTGCCGAAATGCCTGGAGGCCGGCCTGGGACTTGGCAGCAGAACAGCACAATGGGAGAAGCTGCATCAGGAATCACTTCTTCACTGGGGCCTTTTTATTAGCCAAATTACAGCACACAGCAGTTGTGAAGCCAGGTAAGGAGGAGTAAGAAGTCTTAATGGGCTCTCCTAAAAGCCTCATGCAGATACACACCCCTGACCGCTATGGAAAAACCAGGAAAACCCCTCCAAAAAGTGGCACGGGTGGAGCAGCATCCCCAGCAAGGGGAAGAGCCCAGTCTCTGCAAGGCTGTTTTACCAGCCACAACCCATTTCCCTTTTCCACCTGGCAGCAGCTTAACACTGTCCCCCGCTAAAACATCCAGACAGAACCCTTCCTTTAGTTGTTTTGTTTGTTTGTTTTTCCAGAAAAAAAAAAAAACGCAAGGTTTAGTTACGGATTTATCAGCCTCAGTCTGAGGTGCTGAGAAGATTCCCTGAGTTTCCTTGGATTTGCTTCTTCTCAGGCAAGGGAAGGTGAGGGGAAGGGAACACTACTGCATGCACTGGCCCCCAAGAGCTACCTAAGCAACCATTTTTAAGCATGAATCTCTATTTTTAAATGGTTCAAGCAATGTCCATGGTGCACAGAGCAGCTTCTCCACAGGAAGGGAAGAAACCAGTCAAAACAGCAAGGAATGGAGGGTGGGCTGCAACCGCACAGCAATGCCCCCGTTTTGTACCCATTTGTCTTCCGGAGATTGTGGATGAGAAGGAAAAGAAGTGGGAAAGGAGAGGGGCACATGCAGGGATCGCAGCCCTAGGAATGTTGTGCAACCTCCTCAACAGGCATCCAGAGACCCTTCTCCTCCCTTCCCCGCCCATTGCTGTGGGAATGGATGTATTCCATGAGTTGGCTGAGGTGATTTATGTGCTGGGAGTGAGAGGCAGGAATCATGCTCCATAGGCTCCCAATGAGCCATAGCGGAGGAGTCTGCATTGCAGGAAGAAACTTCTCTGCATTAGCCCACGGATAGGTATAACTTGTGTGATTTTTTTCCCCCGTCTATAAGAGCTATAGCTAATCACCAAGCCATGGGAAACGGACCCGTATCCAGCAGAAGAGCAGGCATGCTCTTCTTTGCAATTCTGTTTTACAGATTAATAGGCAAATAATCCTTTTCTTCACCAAGATCAGGGAAGATACAGAAAAGATGCTCCTACAAACACCTCTTACCACCTCTTTAGAAATAAAAATATCTTGCCTCTTCCTTGGACCAATTTTCCATGAATTTACGCAAAAATAGCAAGTTGGTTCTGGGTAGCACCTGCTTGAAAGTTAAAATAGAGTATAACAAGCATGCATAAGCACTGGATAGACACTGCTGACTACTACCAAGACACTGATCTCATACCCCAAACCAAAGCAGCTGCTCCGACCTCTTGGAAAGCGACATCAGCAATGTGTGGTCACAGAGATGCAGCTCCTGCTCCGTGAATTACAACCCTCCTCATTGATCCTTTACGTCCTGGTCTCTGGTCGTGTTGTCCAAGAGGAAGCCCATCTGCCCAAGGGACCTCTGTGGTCCAATTCCATGATTTCTTACAGGAATATTGACCCGCATCTCAGGCGCATATGCAGGACAGCAAACCTTTTACACCTAGTACCTCATCAGAGAACTCTATTCTCAAGATCTACCACTACCGGGTTTAATGACTTCAATCCAGCACTTGACTTTTGATGAGATATTATTTGCTTGTCACTTGCCAAAACAGAGGTTCCCTCCCACTTTCCTACAATTAAAAAAAAAAAAAAAAAAAAAAAAAAAAAAAAAAAAAAAAAAAAAAAAAAAAACACCAAACTGCTGCTACTGACAACAGAGCTAATATTTACACTTAATTACTGAAAATATTTTAAGCTTTGTTGAACACTCAGTAAAAGATAACCACTGCAGATAAATTTACAATAGAAAATATGAGTACACAAGATTCATCAGACAGCTGGTATCTACAGTATTTAAATCACTCTATATCATATAGACAGCATATATGCAGAAGCTCTTTCAAAATAGCCGATATGATGATTTCTGGCTCATGCAGGAGCAAATGGATATATCAGCTTGAAACTGTATTCTTCTTCAGGCCTGCGCAGGTGCCAAGGCTGATGCTAGGTCATTTATCATGCCCCACTCTTACTAAAACTCCTCTAGAAGACACTATCAGTACGTGCTCAGTAGGGCTGGCCACGCTGCCTTTTTATTTAGGCTTTAGAAATGACAAATGTCTTCTTGAGCAGCGCCTTTCAAGAAAAAAAAACTATATATATACACACACACACTTATATACACATTCAAGAAAGCCTGATCAAAAGAAAATTTAGTTTCTCCTCTCTAGCATGGGAGGAACAGACCAAAACACACTTTGCCTTTTCCACCAAAAGCAAACTGAGTTGAAATTAAAAACAAGGTTCACTATATTTCTGCATTTCCCAGTTGGAGGAAGGCTGGAGGAAGCTGCAGTGCTGCAGATTGACTGACTTCCCACTCCTTTAAGTAGGTTATTGCCACCAAGGGGAGCAAGAGCCTGTAAATTAGTAAATTAACCTGCATGTTCCTCTCTGCTCTGCTTGCCTGCAGTTGCAGAGTGCAAAACTCTGGAAGAAACAGGAATATCCAAGAGCCTCCCCAGAGCAAGCCGCATCCGCAGCCCCAAACTGCTGGGCCACAAGTGCAGCCCCTCGAGGCTCAAGAACTCGCGGCCTTCAAGCTTTTCCTCTAGACTTTGAAGACATCCTAAAAGGAAAGCTAACGCTTCTCACATGCATTTGCTCAAGCTGAGCAGTAGGGAAAACAACACGAGTGCCAGAGCGGGAGGTTCGAGGGCAGAATCCTACCTGTTTCCCACTTGTAATAGGTGGGAGAATCCTACCTATTTTCCTGTAACATAACAACATCACCAGTAACTACAGCGAGCGTCAACAGAAAACAGGAACACTGAGATTTTCCTCCCATTTGTGAGCTTTCTCATGCTCTAAATATCTCCTTTCCTATTTCAGTCCAACGAGCATTTTTATAACTAAGATGGAAGGAGGGAGCAGGGGAAAACCCATCTTCAGCTTTGAGTCTGAACTTATTTACAGGAATTCAATAATCTCCACTGCTGCTGCTCTAAATTCTCTTTAATTCTGCAAATATCCTCATTACAGTTTCGATGTCGTGCTTCAAAGCTACAAAAGCTTGCAGGAGAACACAGGCACGAGAGTGCGTCCCCAGAATACATATGCATGAAGCTACAAACCAGGCAGGAGGGTATGCAAGCTTTACAGAAAGCCAAAAGTGAAAACATGGGAGCAAAAGAGGCCATTTTGGCAGCCTCTCCCCATCTATGCAGACCATGAAATGCAAATCCATTTGTGGCTCTGTCATGAGTACAATAAATATTCTACTAACAGCTGAGATGTTCTCCAGGAATGAGACCTAGAAACCACCTTCCTGTTACCTTTGCCAGAGCGGACTGAAGCTGTGCTCTGCCACCCTCTCCAGCACAAACTCCACAGTGAAGGAAAGTTTAAATTTTGGAAAAAACTTCAGCTCTCAGATATGATTTGAGTTGCAGCTTTTACCAGAGAGCAGCGCACAGAGCCTGAGAGCGCGATTTGCCGGGACAGACCGCAGCTCTTGAGCTCCCAGGCTGTATGATGCATTTACACCCACCCGTGGCCGTGTCGCTCGTGCAGCAGCACCCTCGCAAGAAGGGGCCCGACTTCCAGCCCCAGCTTCCAGCCCACAACGCTCGACCTGCAGGGCCCGCGGGTAACGGCGCCTGCAGGCAGGAATGAACCCGTGCAAACATGGCTCCGAGTTGGCGCCAGGCTGAAGGCAGGTGATGCTGGATCTGTTGCCAAAAGCTTCCGCTTTGGCTTGTGCTGCATCTAAACGTCTACAGCTTGCGAATGCAGCGTATTCCACCCATACTTCATCTCACGGAAAACCGACAGGCAGAAACGCTTGTTCCGTCAGAGCGCTAAGAGGCGCTGACAGGCGCCAGCGAGCTCCCCACTGCTGCCGTGCTTGCTGCGCCCGGGCGGGTGCCTCTCCCACCTCCTGGAAATCCCTTCCGCAGCACCACTGCACGCTCCCGCTCTCCCCTTCCAACGCCAGCTGGGACGTCCCAGCCTCATCACAAATCCAGGGCCGCTTCCAAGGAGCTCCTCCAAGAGCGGGCCCCTGCAGGTGACCAGCTGCAGGTTGTGTGTACGTCAAGGAGGCCATGCTGAGATTTGAGCCTCACCGCTGGCAAGGTACCCACCTGGTCCGCAGGGCTTTTTGGTGACCATCATGTTACTTGCCCCAAGTTCTCGGCTCCTCCGGCAGCCCAGCAGAGGCAGGACGGCAGCAACTGCTCCTGCTTTTCTGTCTGCACCTAGACACCCTATAGCCCAAGGGAGAGCCAGAAAAAACATCCCAAAATCTTTAGTGAGCAGCCACGGTAAACGACCATGAAATACTCAAGCTTGGAAATGTTTCACTTAAAAGTTTTTCAAAACTTAAGTCTTCAGACTTTGTAATAAAGCTTAGATATACATCAAAATAAACAGCATTTTACTTGCACAGTCATGTCAGGCTAATACATGGGGAAACAAAACACTTTGTTTCCCTTCTCTCCTCGCATTCTACCAAAATCAGCATGAATTTATAAATTGTTTAGGTTGACCCAGATCTGCTTCTTTACAGATAATGTTTTCCTCAAAAAACTTACGCAAGCCTAACAGACTCCTCCTCAGAACTTGCTGACAATGGCTGGTGTAAAGATGAGGTCTGACCAAAACCTCTGCTAAATATTTACTTTCAACCCTTTCACTTTTACAGCGTGAAACACGTTAAGCTGCAAAAAATCAAAGTTTCCCACATGCCCATCCCTGACATCCAAGATCCATTAAGTCTCGCTGCAAGAAGCTGAAGGCTGGAAATTTCCTCCAGAAATTATTTCCTGCTTCACCCTTTTGGCTTATTTCGGAGCAAAAGGGAGCTCCAAGGAGCTGCAGCCTCCGAACGGCTCCTCCGTGGGGGATCTCCCAGATGCCAGGACACGGTGGGACAGGTGACACGCTGCCACATCCCTGCTAGTGCAACCCAACATACAACACCCCAGCGAGGACACCTTCCTCATGTGTCTTCTCTCTTCCAAGCCTGCGTCCTGGTGGGACCATGGCCAGGAGTCCTAGGAGTTACTTCAGAGTCACCCTCCTCCCAAGACTAGTCAAGTGAGGGTTAGGGGTCCCCCGGCAAGCGCAGCGCTTGGAAATAGAGCCGGCGCGGCACGAAGTCTAACAGCAGCTTTGGACAACAAACCATTTTTAAGCGAGCTTTCCTTCCAAAAACTGGGGAAAAAAATTGAGAAATCAGCCACTATAAAAACGGCACATGTATTCAACTCATGTTTTACACAAAGCAAATTTATACTATGGGCTCTTGCCAAATAAAATACCTCTCCCAGCCTCCTCCTGATAGCTTCGGTTTGGCTGATGTTGGACGAAACACAGGTTACTCACGTGCAACAGGCTTGGCTTGGAGCAAGATTCGGGTAGTGACAAAAAGAAAGACTTCAGCTATATTTCACTTCCACCAGAAGGGTTTGGGCTTTCACAGTGGCGAGTTATCCCCAAATCACCAAATGGTTGAGGTTGGAAGGCAGCTCTGAAGATGGTCTACGCCAGACCCCGTGCTCCAAGCAAGGACAGACAGAGCAGGTCCAGGCACATCTTGGAGTCTCCATCTTCGGAGACATTTGCCATCCCTCCGGGCAAACTTTTTGACCACTCTCTTAGAGGAAAGTTTTTTGTTTGCTATGTTTAAATGGAATTTCATTTCCATCTCCACTCCCCCTAAAGCAGCCCAGGGGGCTGCCAGCCCTTCTCACTGCAAAGACACAGTGTTGGCTTGGCATGAACTCGTTTTCCACCAGGACTCCTGCGATGCTGTGGGGCTTTACTGATCTAAGGATGTAAGATAAGCAAACTTAATCGGTATTAACTGGATTAGACCGAGTTTCAAAGCTAGAAAAGGCAGGAGCAGGGAGCTGCGCGAGTAGGACCCTTCCTGCACAGCAGCCGGCCGGGAAAGCGCGCGCTGCGTTGGCCCATGCCATACGAAACCACCATCCTACGTGGTTACCGGCAGCAAATGAGAGACGTGGCTTGTTTATTGTGCCTGTTCTTAACATAAATGCACATTTTTCGCCTCTAGATTATTGCTCTAGATATGCCCACGAGCAGAGCGATTCCTCCCCTTGGTTCAGCGATAATCCAGGTTGGGGCTCGCTGGTACAAGAAAGATGGTGACAAACCAGGGCAGGGCCAAGGCCACTGGGGCGGCTGGGCCTGCGGCACAGGAGGCAGTAGGAGGTGCTGAGGGAATGAGGTTTCTTCAGCCTCAAGAGAAGGCTCGGGGGGATCTCAGTTAGTCTTGTCTTCAACTACCCACAGGGAATGAGTCAGACTTTTCCCAGAGGTGCCCAGAGAAAGAAACAGAAGTTCAAGCTACTACTAGGGAAATTCCAGCTATATCAGAAGACAAACTGGGGAAGCCAACACATAAAAACTCACCCTCATTGTGTTTTAATCACCGATGCCAATCTAGATAGGGGAAGGGTTTGCTTTTCCTGAAGGGGATCTTCTCCAGAAAGGGGCAGGTGGATGGTGTTAAGGGACCCATCATGTTAAAAGCTGAAGTGACACTAATGGGGCAGGGGAGCATCTGCAATGGGCTGAACTTGCCCAAAACTGGCAGTGCTGGTGTTCCATACTGCTCTTGCCTGGCACATAAGTAATACTAAAAGATACAAAATTCTATCCTGGCTTTGAAAACATCCAAGAAAATTCCAAGAAAATCAAAAATCATTTCTTCCCACTTACTTCCTCCAACCGACTGCTCTGCTAATCAGTAACAACACACGGATAGCACATCAGAGCCAACAGGAGATAACTCTGGGAACACAAGTTTTGATAAATATAGCTGAGCAGCCCCTGCCAGCAGGCATCAGCAGGGCTGAATTCCACTGTAAATGCTAAAATGTGTGACCAGATGCTGTGTGTTTACTGCCTGCGAACTCCAACAACATGCAATTCCTGCCACCCGCTCGAGAGCGGAGCTGATCGCAGGACCACTAAGTAGCAGAAACAGACCTGGTCAGCCCAAGTTTGGCCACATTTTGCACAAACTGGGCACAGTTGTCAGATTCCTGACAAGTGGGTAAGAGGCTTCTTGGTGTCCACCCTCACGTGCTTGGTGCTTCGGTACCTTGTAGTGTCTAAACACACGGCTCCTCCAGGCCCACCCGGTGCCTGCACAGCCACACAGCTGTGCTTGCATTATAAATAACACAGAAAGAGGAGTTATAAGCCATGCATACACCTTTTGACGTCAATTTTTACCCTCCTTGGTCATCTATTTATCTAGTAACAGGAAGAAAAGATTTTACACTTGCTCAAGACTTGCAAGGATCAAACAGCTTGCACAGTCCTTCCCCATTTCTCTTCAGAATCAGTGTTTGATGTTTCCTAAGGTGATTTTTGCTTTTAAAATCGCAAAGAAATCCATACCAACTTTCAATTCAAAAGCATTTCTATGAGCTGAGCTACAGATCCAGGAAGCGACATCTACCCTAGAAATACTGAGAGACAGTTAAACACAGAGCTTCTGGCAGAGAATATTTTTCTAATAGCAGAAAGACTCATCAAAGTTATGGGGCCTTTTTTCTGTTGTTGACTAAAAAAAAAAAGTACCTTGTGTATCTTGTGGTCATGCCCCAGATGGCACTTTCAACTCTCTGCTTGGCAGCACCCTGAAATTTCCAAATTAACCCCTGAACAAAACTGAGACCAGCTCCAGCAAATGCTACACAAAACAGATACCCTGAAAAATCAGCATTTTGCAACCCAAATTGGTGGATTTAAGGCTTAGAAATCCCCAGGAATGCTGCTTACTCCCTCTTCCTTGGCGAGTTTCGCCTCCTCCCCTTCTCTCTGAAAGCATCCTAGTATTTCTTCCCCTTGAGAAGCTCTGTTAAACACACATGCCTGCTGCTGCATGCTCGGTGCTGGGTTAGCGAATACGCAACGTTGCCTCTCCCGCTACTTTCCGAGAGAGAAGCCACAAGGCAGCGGGAAGATTTAGCTGCACAGCTCTGTCTTCCTGCCTCCACGACGGAATTATGGAGCACGCGAGTTGGGAATCGGCAGGTTCTGCAGATGGAGCTGCCGAGGTCCCTGTGCCAGCACCAAGGACCGTGGTTTCCCCCCCGGAGCCACCTGCCCACACGTTCCCTCCGCCACCAGCTTCCCGCTCTCCTCCGGGATCAGCTCCTCGCGCCAGCAGTGCCTGCGAGTGGCACATGCTGCTTTTCCCTTCCCTGCCTCTTCTCCTGCCGGCAAACACGCAGGAGGGAGAGGAGAAGCCAAACGGGGGCTCTTACCTTTCGATGGTCGCCTTTGTTTCGTCTGCAGCGAGGAGAACGTCCCCATGACGGCCCCCATGGCGAGTTTGGGGGGAGGATTAACAGGGGCTGGGGTGGGGGGGTGGCTTTGGGTTCTTCCCCCCCGCACCCCCTTTCCAGCCAGGAAAGAAAGCTACGTGAAATGCCCACCAGAACAAAACGGGGGAGAAAAGAGAGGAAGTGGAGAGAAGAAAGAAGCGCGGAGAGGAGGAGGAGGGCAGAGCAGAGCGCTGCAGCTCACGCTCCGCGAGGCTCAGCTCCCAGGGATTTTTTTTTTTTTTTTTTTTTTTAAGTCAACACACACGCACTGACTCACAGCCGGCTGCGCGGTTATTATTCAAAACAGCTCCCCATGCAAATTTAAATGCTAGGTAGATTCCCCCGGACCCGCGCTGGCAGCGGATGCATCACAATATTGACTGGAGCAGAGCCACGGCAGCAACGCGGGTTGCCGCCTCCTCCCGCTCCCGCGGGCGCCGGGGGCCCCGCACGTGCTGCGCCCAGCGGGTCTGGCCTCGCGGCCGCCGCTCCACACATGGACACGCTGCGCCGGGCGCCTCGGAGCCTCGCCGGAGATGGGGAGCGGCACGTGCGCAAGCGAGGGGCTTGTTTCGCTGCAGGGTAAATGGGCAGAGCGGGGCTGCACGGGCTGCCCCACAGAGCAGGGCGGGCACATCACTGGGAGACCCCACGGGGCAAGGCCAGCATGGCGCCGCCAGCCAAATTCAGCTGCTCTCGGAGCACACTGACCAAGATGAAGGCAGCGCCCGTGCAAACACCACGGAGGTTTGAGGAAATTCACAGAGCCCCAGGGCCTTTTTGGAGGAACACCAGGGTAGGATAAGGCTGAGATGTCCCAGTGGGGAATCTAAACCTCTCCATGCCCAGGCACTTGTGTGGGAGCTGGATCTATCCCAGAGCCCCTGCGGACGCACTGCCGGCACTGCTCCAAGGCCCACGGGCACCCCTCGCAGCAAAAATACCCAGAAAGTCTCTGCAAGGCACCGAACAGCGGTGCGAGAACAAGGCTTTTTCACCTGCCTATTGCCGTTATCTATTTTATTACTATTTTATGTACGTTTCCACATTAAAATAGTGCATAGGTCTGGTGAGAAGGGAAAAACAAATTATTCATTTTCTACCACCAAGAGCAGCAGCTGTCACTGGGATGTGCAGCTCCCCAGCCCTCTCTTCCCAGGAACACCTCCTCCAAGCCATGGAAATCCAAGGAAATCCTTTTCTATAGAGGCAAGGCTGTTGCCAGCATCAGCTCTGCTCCCATCGCAAGACAACACGTCACAGGCAGAAGGAACGCGGGGCGCGTGGACACAAAGAGCTCCATTGATTAGAAAGAGACACCACAGTAACCACCTGCATCCCAAGCGCCAGCTCTGGCATCCTCCCTGACATCCCTTGGACCCCAGGGCGCGTGGCCGTGGAGCAGCAGAGCAGGCTGCCCCTATGGTGAGGTACCTGGGAAACAGGGATTTGGGGAGGTGGAACTGCAGCCTGCTGCTGCACTGCTGTTTGCTTGAAATAACACTGTACACAGAGACCGGGGGCAAATGGTAAGACTTGGGGTTTTGCTTTTTTTCATTCTGAGATTTTGAAGAAAAAAAGATTTTTCTTGGCTTGAAATCAATAGCACAAGATCTCTGTGCAGTCATGGCACAGAATGGTTACACGCATTTTTTGTGAGCATGACTAAAACGTGCCAGAACGAGGACAAGATGAAGGGCCCCAGCAGCACCTGGGCAAGCAAGCGCGGAAGCCCAGCTCACTAGCTCAAAAGTGACTACTCCCTCACACAGCCTGAAATCGGGATCCCGGAGGAACACAAGCATCGTAAACACTAATGAATTAGTGTGTTTGACACAGCAGGCAGGAAATTTCTTCCCCAGAGAGGAGCATCCAAATACATCAAGCTAAGAGATAACACTTGTTGAGATGGATGGAGGGCACGCTGGCAGCCACCTCGGTACCAGCTGCTGAGCAGCCTGCAGAGTATTTCCATTGGAGGCAAGGATGAAGATGGTGATGGTGAAATGCCCAGTTCTAGCTGCACCAGGTAGCTACATGAACATCCAGGGTAAGAGCTGCTATCACAGCATCGGAAAGCCTTGGGGGAGAGAGGATAACGCACTGTGCTGAACCCAACGGCAGCCGCACTTCCTTGCGGGGCTCTGGCTCATAGGTAGCTCTCCAAATCTCCACTCGCTTTTTAGCCCCTGCCACCCCCTTGGCCAGTACAATTCCCCAGGCAGAGACTGCCCTGCTGACACTCCCTTCCCAACAGGCACCGTGGGAAGGTGGAGATGGCCAGTTCAACCTTCCGAGCCCGGAGAGCAAAGGGATGCCTCAAGAATATCCAAACAAAGGCTTTGGGGAAACTCGCTCTGCTTTACTTCTTGTCCCCAGAGGACAAAAATGAGCATTAGCCTAATGGGAACATAAACAAAACCTAAAAACGGTCCTACTTATGACAAGGCTCCCCATCCCCTCCACACCACTCTGAGGGCTTCCAGGCAGGTTCTGCAGTGGGAAAAACGAAATGAAAATGGGAATGACCAAATCTTTTTGCCCTCCCACATATTTGAGACCAAAGTAGTAAGCTACACAGATCAGATTATTTTCCACTTCTGCCAGATTAAAGCACTTTCAGTTTTCGTACTCCAAAAATTGTTCGGGGAAACATCTCACATTCACCCAAAAAGCAGCGCTCCAGTTTCAAGCAGGGATGATTTCCTGCTCATCCAGATGACTCCCCTTCCCGAGCCCCGCATGCCCATCCCAGCCTCCTGCCTGGGGAGCATGCCAGCCACAGGAGCCCCATTCACATGGATAGGAAAATGGCAGGAAGGGCTCTTGGCTGTGTCTACTCAACCGCATCTCACCCAGATGTTCACAATGAGGAGCAGTCGCCACGAGCCCCATTCCCACCCAGCACAAACCCCAACACCGGGTGCTGCAGCCACGCAGGGCTCCTTGGCAGCCACAGGGCATTGCGGCCACTCTCCTGCACGAGGGACAGCGTGACAGCGGGGACCAGGGCACGTGGATTTAGCATGGGCTGCACGGGCACCGTGGCCACAAGGCCCCTGGAAGATGCAGCCAGGGAGGCCCAAGGGCTGGCCCCAGGTTTCTGCCCTCCTCTCCCACCCACTCCCATTTCAAAACTGCCCACGAGACGCAGAGAACTGGCTATCAGAAAAACCAAAAGCACAAGGGAAAATGCTCCTTTTGCTAAGAGAACCAAGTGAGAATTTCTGTTGCTTAGCAAATTTTTAACCCGTTGCAACCACCGGCTCTTGGGGCCCGAGCCGCCTCTCCCGAGCGCTCTGCCATGGCGGGACCCACCGCCTCTGCCACCTCCACATGCTCGCGGACCCTCCGCAAAGGACCCACCATCAGGGGCAAATACACTTGAGGGAACAAAGAGGAGCTCCAAGGAGGTGCTGGAGAGAGGAGGAAGAAGCCATCACCATCAGCAGCAGTGCACGCAAAGCGCCCAGGCTGCTCGCAGCTACCTGGGACCCCTCTGGAAGCTGGAGCGGGCCCAGGCCCCCATATGGAAACCTGCCCACGTGTACCAGCCCTAACCTTGGCTGGACTGAGACCTCTCCTGTCACAGCATCCTGTATTTTCCTTTGCTTTATTTTTCTGCAAATTATCAAAACTAAAATTATTATCTGATTGCATACTAAGGTTTCATCAATTACACTAGCAAATTCCTAGCTTTGCATGCAAGGAATTTCCTATGGAAATACATCATTAAATTGAATTTGTCCTGGCTTGACACTTAGAGGCATACAGCTTGAATACTAGCTTAAAAAAATCCAGCTGCCAAACAAGCAACAAATACATAAATGGGGTGATCAGCTACAGGGACATTGATGATGGAGTAAAATGAAGCAGCTGGTTTTTGATAGTCTATATCCATAAAAAGTGTTTGGAACATCCTTATACGCTTGTAGTTTAAAATTCCATCCATGTAATCAACGCTACACGTGACAGCAGGCTGCTCTCTTCCTAACTAGGCAGGCAGTAATGCAGCAGCGGCCCCAGGAAGGCAACGTCACCCTGGCGAGAGGCTCCTGTCAGGGCACAGGAGTTTGCTTGACTGAATATCCAGTTACTCACTTTGACAATCTACATTACTATGAATGAGAGTGATCAACTCTACCAACCTCCTAGTGTAGGTTTTCATAAAGTTGGAACTCAAGACACATGCATTTGTCTTTTTCCAGTACCTATTTTTTGGAAATACTTCTTTCTAAAACAGCAACAACACTCAAGGGCCCATTTTCATCCTCTTTTTCTCCCCTCACGAACTGTTACAATAAGCAGGATTTTTTTCAAAGAAAACTTTTTGCTTATGCTAAGGGCTTAGCAGTAGGACAGGATCTATTAAAAGATTCATTGCTACACCTCCATGGGCCCAAAGCAAATTCTCACACCAGTTAGCTTTGCCAAATCTCCAAAGCTTGAGGGCCTCCCTTCCATTTTGATGGAAATATATTTTTCATGACATGAAAGCCACTCAGTAAAAGGGCTGAGAAATAGTGAATAATAATGCTGAGAAGCCAGATGGAATAGAGGAGACTTAGAGGTTCAGAATCATCTCGAGGGCCAATATTGAGGTGTTGGAAAGAACTTTGGTGTGGCAAACAAAGCAAGGCAAAAAGAGACCAAAAGCAACGTTTGCTTGATGCCACCTGCAAGGAACAAAAATCCGGGTGTCCAGCCTTGTGCAGTGGGGGCTGCTCCTACCCATGAGGTCTCAGCAGCAGATCCTGCTCCCGGGCCCATCCGCGCTCACCACATGCTGCTCTGACCATCTGAGGCAGCATGGCAAGAGCTGACAATACAACTAAATTATTGTCTGCTGGTTTGTATTTGTTTTAGTAATAAAACTGAGCAAAGTACACAGAGCAGATCTAATGCTTGCCCTAAGGACCTTCCATCCTAAATTAGATGGCTGACAGAGTTCAGGAAGGGAATGCTTCAGATTGCTGGTGACAACTTCACGGAAACACAAGGGAGAGCTGGTTCTCTCCCTTTGGTTGGAGGGTTTCCACTGCAAAAAGGAGCACATTTCCAGGGGAAAAAAGAGTATTAAGAAGGCACAGGAGGGAGATGAAAGGTAGGCAAAGCACTGAGCTGAAGGGCAGCACGGAGCTGGGAACAAAGGGACGGGAGCGAGGAGGCCACGAGGGGAACAGCGAGGGGCGACTCCGGCACATCCTCAGCAGCGGGAGAGCGAGGAGGAGGGAACGGAGCAGCCACAGGCAGATCCCGCCAAGGCGAAGGGGAGAAACCGCAGTGAGGCCACAGGCGAGGGAGCAAGAGAGGATGGGAAGCGAACAGCATGGCTGGCGTGTCCACAGGGAAAGGGGACAACAGCACCCAGGAAGCAGGAGTAGGGAAAAGCCGAGCCAGTTCACACCACCCAGGGCTTCTACAGGCTTCAGCGACAGGAAAACACAAAACAGGTAGCAGGATTTCATGTAACATTTGGCTAGGAGGGGGAAAGAGTGGAGTCCATCCCGAGACCAGGCCGCCAAGGTGCGTGGTGGGTGACGAGGGGCTGCTGGGGGCACCAGCTCCAACCTTTTGTCTCCCTGCTACTGCCACAGCAGCGCCCCAGGACTGAAGTGCTCATGTTCGGGTAATGAAAACCATCCATTTCCCCACAAAATCGCTTTGGAAATTTTGCCAAGGCAAGTGGAGTCTTGCCTCTCAAAATTATAAAATAGATATATGACAAGCAGCCACAGAGACGCATTGAGCGCAGTCTGAGGCGGGAAACCACGAGGAGCATCACCGCTGGCAACCACCTCCACATAGCAGCCTCTAAGAACACTCATTTCAGCCAGACGCAGCAGAGGGGGGGGCGAGGAATCGCGCCCTCCTCTTGCTCATGGGGACAAGTACATTCGTCCAGGCAGTGGGACAGGCACCGCTGGCGCTGGGCACGCGGGCACCCCCACGCGGCCTGTGCCGTTTGAGCTCCACAAAGCAGCATGTGGGCTGAGGGGCGAGAGGATTCAATACAGTCCTGCTCTCGGGAGCGTTAAAGACCATGTCAAAACCGTGTAAAGAATGAGAACACTAAACGTCCGTCAGGCTTAGCAGCTGCTTCCACTTACAGCTCACAGTAACAGCCACAGAAGCCTGGTTGAAAAAAATGATTTTTTCCATTATTATTTCCATGGAGGACTGATAAAACTGCCTCCAAACAATTGCACAATCAGTGATTTGGCTTTGGGAAGGAAAAGCAGGGAAGGAAGGCACCCCAATGGACCTGTCTCTCTCCTTTGCTTTTGCTCTTGCCGTAGCGCCCTTGGGACCAACGTGACAACGTAACCGCATGCAGTTCAGGTCACTGAACAGATGCACATACCAGCGTCAGGAACACCAAGTCTAACCAGCTATTTTTGTGTCATGTTTCACTTATCACCACAGGGTCTTCTAGAAGAGAACAAAGAGGCCATTAGGCACCCTAAGGTGGCTTTGGCTTGTGTCAACTTAAATCACATCAGGTGAAGTTATCCTAAATAAAACCTATATTCTGGTTATGCATTTGTACTGTTTCATTCTGACCGTGCTAAGAACAGACAACAGGCACAAACAGTCCCCAGGCCATGACCTGCCAAAAGATGCTCCAGAAAAGTCAGAACTCTGTTTTTTTTTTTTCTAATGAGTAAATGCATCAGGCTTATGCCAACATGACAGACAAAATTCACTGGATCTTTTTCTAACTTTCAAATTAAGCACGACTTCCTTGGTGAAGATTCAAAATTTTATGGTTCTTTGCTAGTAGAAAAAAAGTGATAATGTTTTTCCACTAAAATGTTCGCAATTTGAAGCTAGATAAAACAAGGCATTAAAATGGAGATTAGCTTTGCGAGTCCCATTAAGAAAAAGCGAGCACCAATTCTCCCGTACCCACAATATTCTGTGCGCCCAAAGCCAGGTTTATGTCTCTGTTAATTTTCTGGCCTGTAAGCGCACATCATCTGACGCACTGCCCTTGCAATGAGAAAATACTTTCTTTTTGAGATGAGGCATCTGTCATTAGCATCAGTCTAGACTCTTGCCTGGCAGTGTTGTGACTGGCTGGTGAAGTGTCTTAACCTACGCTCCCGTTCTGTGCAGGATGGAGCCGACACTTCACTGAGCACCAGCAGGCAGGTTTCGAAGGGTAATATTTGGCATCTGGAAATACCCAGGCAAAGCCAAGTAACAGCAGATCCCCTGCTACAGAAATATCCTGTTGCAGTGATTCCAGACAAGAGCAGGCTTAGTATAAAATTTTGTACATACACAGGGTGGTTTACCAGGATCTATGCAAGCAATCCTGGGGAATCACCTCGTCCCTATGGAAACCTCAAGCTTGGTGATGTGCACGCTGATGCTTACAAGCAGTTTATATGCTAGAGACACTCACCAAATGAGAATGAAAACTAAATGGCTCCAGAAGGATCATATTCCAGCTTGTATTTCCAAATGCAGTGGGATTCTGGGCGACTGCAAAGCAGCATAACAGTGTGGTGTTCACACCAGGACCTCCTCACCTTGGGACATCGCACAGCAAAACTCTCTGGTCTCCAGCAGTTCCCTCAGAATAATTTAAATTCTTTCAGGCAGTTCCCAAGGAGTTAAAACCACTGTTATTTTATGCTTTAGGCCCCGTATCAGCACACATTTTCAGGCTTGCTGAAACCCTGACATCAAAACAAAAGCTCAACCTCATTCCCAGAATTTTCCATGGATCCTCCAACCAAAGTCTCCAGCAGGAACAGTGCTGTGAGCACGGCCACCACGTTCCCTCAGGCACCCACTGACCTCCACTCAGACACACAAACAATTCGGACAAACTGGGAGTTGTCCTGTGGTTTGCATAAGGTCACCTATCCTGGGGAATAAGTGCAGCATCCCCGTGGAGCATTTCCCTCTACAGAGCCAGAGCATGGCCTCATCTACAACTCCGTCTTAACTTAGTTTATACAAGAGATTCCCCATTAGGGGAAATTCTTGCATCTCTGCAGAGCAACAGCACGTACCTGTGCCCCAAGGCTGCCACACGCTAGCTGGGCAATAAAATGCTGGACAACTGCGGCATGGGCAATTTTGGGGTGAAGGTGATGAATAACTGAAAGTGTAAAAATCACGCAGTTCCAGGCAGCTCTCTGTTTTCTTCTCATCTCCCTTCAATATGACTTTTTCTTTGTTTCAGATGTAATTCTTGACAAAAGAATGGCTGTAAAAAACTGAATATCAACCTTACGGGAAACAAATCTTTAGCAATCCCTTTCCGTGAGGTGCCAGGACTGCCACAGGGATTTCACTGATGCAGGGGAGAGAGCCCCGTCACAGAACAGCCACCAAAAACCTCAAAAACAGCCACCTGCAAGTCACTCGAGTGCAGACGAAGCGAGAAAGACGGACAATCTCGGCTTTAAACTTAATGAGCCAGCCCTGACTGGACTAACACACAATAAAATATGGATGACAACGCCACTCTCCCAGGGACTTTCCAACTACAAGACCCTCTGAAAAACTGAAATACTGCATCATCTTCTTCCCTCTTTGATGGGCCTAGGTGAGAAGGTCTAACTCCTTCCTTCCACACAGAAGGAACAAGAAACGTCCAATTTTACCTACCAGCACTCAGGAAATAAAGGGAAGAAGAAAGACAAAGAATAAAGCTCTGCTGCTTCCGAGACCTGCGTTCCCGACCTGTTATCTTCACGGAGTCACTGTCTTGGTTGCTACAAAATACAGCAGCAAGAAAGGCTCCAATAAAGTAGCTCTTTGTCCCTGCTCGGGTATCAGGGCACTGCAGGAACACGAGTCCAGCTCACCTAACAATAACGGCTTGCAGGGAAACAGCTATCAAAACACACCGACCTCGATAGCCTCCCACACGTGGCCAACAGCCGACACAAAGAGACGTCTTCTGAACCCAGGATCTATTCCCAGCAATATCGGAAGGAAAAAAAGGTGCTTTGGAAATTGGAGGCATCTCTGCTGTAGCAGGATTAGCCCAATCTTACCGGAATAAACTGGGGTGAAAGTCCCAATGACAGTATCACAAACCACTGAAATTTTAGCAAGTGCTACGAAAAAAACAGCTCATCACGCCTGGCCCCCAGATCCAGGAACAAGGTTTCACTGACAACTGCCTGTTTCAAATGTTAGAAAAGCAACTGGATAAAACCAGATAAATTTGTGTTATGAGCTAAGACATGTAACGATATTTGATAACAACATTATCAAAGAGGACACTGCCAGTGCTGTGGGACAGTGCCGGCCAGACAGCCCGCAGCACATGCTACTCTCATAGGCTGCCCCATACCTCATCCTGGTCCTTCTAGATTGGGTTGTATGCGGGCATCTTCTCAAATTCAAGCTGGTCAAATGTGGTTCCAACGGACACCAAAAGTCCACTTTAGTTGCCATGAGGTGGCTCGTTGAACACTGACTTCTTACCCCACCTGGGACTGCAAACAGGAGCTCTGCCTAACACAACTTGCCAGCTGCCAAGGTGCCTCCACCACAAGACTCAAGCGTTCATTGGTGCTGCAGCAGGTCCCACGCAAGCTAAGGTAGTGCCACAGCAGCAAACACAAGCGTGGATGGCTCAGGTCAACTCTGCAGAGAAACCAAGAAGCACCTCTGTGAACACGGTGAGAAAAGGAAGGGGGTAAAACTCCTCCTCATGGGTAGGTGAGAAGGCCTTGGCCTACGGGACGTCCCTCCTGAGGGAAGCTCTGGAGACAGGTGCTCTTCCTTTCAGGAGGGGAAGCAATCCCCATTACCTGGCAGAGAAGAGCCGAAGCCCGTAGAGCTGCTGCCCCATGGAAGTACCGTGCGTACCTGGAAACACTGCCATGACCACTGGAGACCCTGCCACATCCCCCCTGGAATCCGCACACCGTTGCGTATCCCCTCTCCTTCATTGAATGATGGTGACTATAAAGAATTCAAACAGTTATTTTTATTGTAGCTGTTCCTAATAGTTTCCCGTGGGAGGTAGGACGCCTTTAGCTAGACACAGCTGTGTGGCTTTAGCTCTACTTTGTGGTACCTAAAAACTCAGCTTCAGATGTAGCACAATTATTCCCTGCAATTATAATCTCCCTTTTATTTTTTGCCATTAATTTGATTTTCTTACAATCTAGTTAATGCTATAGCCTGCATTTTTTTCCAACACTGACGGCTGATGAATAAACCAGTAAAACACTTAACTGCTCTTTTTCTATAGAGTTAAAACTTCCTGCAGATTTAATGGCGAAATTTCTGGACTCTGAGTGAAAGACAGCTCTAGCCCCAGGAATGCTCTTATTAATATATCAGTTGGGGCAGGATTACTACTGCCCAAGGGCTAGAAACTTTGCTCACATGTTTTGCGGAGTATAAAGATGGCACCTGCTTTTCCTCAAAGTAGAAATTTCTTCAATTATTCTCCAAGAAAGAACTTCTCTTGTAATACAGCAAACACAGTTGGGTCACTGCTTCTCTCATCTCTCCAGACCAGCCTGAAAGCACCAGTAAAGAGCAGACCTGACCTTGGGTTTTTTTTTTTTTTTTTTTTTAAATGCACAGGTGGAAACATAGTAAATTAAAAACTCAAATTAGCTCAGTGATAAACTATCACAAAATATTAAAAAAAAACCCACACAGGTAGTCTCTTGCATCCTTTTGCCTTTACGGCATATGTTTTAGATCGACAGCATTATTTTCAGCCCGTTGCAGCAACGCACACAGAAAAGCTCAGCAGTTCAAGACCGTTTTCTGCAGCCCCACTTGCATCCAGAGCGATGTCGAGGGGAAGAGCGAGCACTTAATCAATAGGGGCGAGACGCCTGTCTGCAGAAACGCGGCCTGCAGCCTGACTTGGGTAGCTCTGCGCAGCTGGAGATGGATCATGCTCCTCTTCACATCCAGCCTTCTTGAAACATGGCGGGGGGGAGGGAGAAAAAAAATATCATACTAAAGCAGGACGCTTGCAGAGGGTTTGGGGTGTAAGCCGGCTTTCAGCCTCTACTGTCTTTCTTCATAATGCCACCACTCCTCCAAGAGCTGCTGCTTACAGTAGATTTGCTGCAGCCGTGTGGCCAACTCCTCCTCACCCAAGAGCTGCGTTTCCACCAGGCACCCCGGGGGCCTGAGAGAAAAGATGGAGCAAGCCAAGATCCACTAGACAGAGGCAGCAGAGAAACAGCCTCCCACCGCTCACTAGGACACCAGCTTTCAGAGCAAACGGTGGCAAGCGCGTGCCCACGCAGAGACCCACAACTCCCTTGTTCGTAGTTCTCTGTGTAGCTGGAAAAGGCAGCCAGCAATTCCTGAGCTCCGAGCAGCACGAGGGGCTGGCGCATGCAGGAAACTGTCACGTGAGAGCGACCAGTGACCACCAAGACCCCTTCGCACCCCAACTGAGGCTCCGCAGATCCCAACCTCCCAGGAAGAGCACGGCAAGAAGTAGCCCTTTCCTGCGGCTCATTCCAGGACTGCATCCAAAGCTGCTGCTATTTGTGAGTGTACCAAGATTGAGCTTGAGAATTAATGCTCAGTTAGAATTACCAGAGATGCTGCTTTGACAAGTTCCTTGGATATGGTACCACTGACACCTCCCAGGGAAGATAAGAAATCCTGGCATCCCGGCACTGCTCCCATGGGCTCCGTGCAGGGACAACTGGGGGCTGCGGCGCTCAGCAGGAACATGGGTTTTTATGCGGCTTCTTGCCTGTAATTACAAAAGTGTCAGCCCAGAGCTGCACAGCAGAATCTCAATTCATTCCCAGCACAGTGAAAGACGATCATGGCACTTTAATAGTTCACTAGATATCAAAATAGCCTAGAAAGAGCATGTGTAATTAAACTCTTTCCAGGAACGTTGTGATTGATTAAAAGTTTAATCCCTAGCAGCCAGGGAAGAAAACAGCACACAACCCCAGCAAGGCCATCGGGAACACCCCCTGACATTCCCAGCAAGGGCACCCAGCTCCAGACTGGATTGGCTCCCTATATTCCAGGCCCCTTGTTACTGTGAACGGAAATTTCTCCATGTGCATGGGGCACCCCATAGGCACGGCACCCATCCAGCTTCAAAGATTTACCTGCCTCTTTCTACAGAGCTCCTGGGCAGCTAAGTTGCTGTGCACAAAATTTTCAAACTTTGCACCCTAAATTTATCCTAAAGAGATTCATTTGCTTCTTCCCTACTTAAAAAAATTAAATCTCAAATGTACAGCACGTGTAGTTATTGCTTACCCAAGCCTGAGAAAGCCAAGAACAAACAGTGTGCACAGCACACAGAGCGAAGAGAAGTAAGGCAAAGTCAGGTCAAGTCTTATCACTCGTATTATACAAACAAGGACTTCATCTCTTTCTGTCCCAGATGTGAGCACTGCCTGCACCCTCAGAGGGGACAGACGTCTTTGCACTCACATCCTCAGTGACTGAAGACGAAATGAGGAAAAGAAGCTGTTTTCAAACAGAGTTACATTTGTGTTCACACACAGAAGGTTTCATGTTTGGCAATTTCAGTACTGGCATGTCCTTTTCTAAAATCACTAAACTTACACACACTTTAAAAGAAAGAAAAAAAAGATCTTGTTTACATTTTTTCATCAGAGACCTCTGCTTTGAAAGCAGCATCTTTAGTTAAAACATTTCATCAAAGCCTGATCCCAGCCCCACAACATCAGTGAACTTTAACAGCTATTTCCCACTTGGCCTGGGATATATCAGATCAAAAGAGATTTGCAGGCACTTCAGTGAAAAGAGGCTACAAACCGATGTGAACAGTAACCTCAAACAGGTCACACCCGTGTGGATTCCGAGGGATAGCAGCAGAGGAAAACACTCACTAGGGCCACAGCTCCTGTAATGATGTTGTTCTCTATATTAATAAAAAAAAGGATCAATGCTTTAACAAATATAGTTATTACGTAGTGATTATTGACAGTATGCAACAAAGCATGCTCCAATATTGACCCCAGGTCACCCTGAGGAGTGGGAAGGAAGGACCGGAAATAAGAAAAATCCACCTAATAAACAGCTTGAAACCCAAAACCCAGGGCGTTCTGAGTGTGGCTCTTGTGAAGTCCTCAGAGTCCCCAAGTCACAAAAGATGTTGCCTGTGAGGTCTGTCTCCTGCCACGCGCTGCAGCCTCAGCTCAATGTTGCAGAGACAAGATATACATACAGAGAATTAAACATTAAGATCATTAATTAAAATGGAATTCACCCTTCAGCTGTGGAGGTGAAGTATGATCTTTCTGCAGAGCTGCCAGAAAGTGTTTATTCAAAAATAATTTCCTAATGAAGGAAACATCAATAACCGACAGCCCTCTCTGCAACGAGCCACTCAACCAACGTTGCTTAGTGACAACCCAGGAGGCACAAACTCTACACGTGACCAAGCACGAAACACAAATGCCAAAACACTACTGTGCTCCAGCTCTCTCTCCTCCCTCCTCAGGGTAGTACTCTTCCTTTAGAAGGAAGTTTTTTGTTTTTTTGTTTTTTTTTTTTTTAAACTCTATATTCCCCCCCCTTTTCTGATGATCATTGATCTCATTTCTCTCTTGACTGACATCTTCTGATCCAGCATCATCTGCTAATTTCATTCATGTTCTGAGCAGCACTTCTTCCCAAGCCACTGGGAAGCTGAAGGAAGCTCCATGGCTGATGCTGGCAGCTCCCTATTAGGGAACATCCCTAAATCCCCAATTCCAAGCAATACCTTCACCTTAAAATCCTTCAGCCTGCTCTCATTCCATGTGGCAGGGGTCCTATACAGACAGACTGAGATTTTTCCACTTCTATATTCAAGTGAATAAGAAAATACCATACGCACTATTAAAATCCAAATATATCACATTAATTGCATTCTCTTAATCCACTGAAGCAATTACCACAATAATTAAAAGAAAGTAAATTGGTCAAGACTGTTTAGGGATAAAACCTCTAAATAGGACGCCAGGGACTAGTTAAAGAAGGTATCGGAACAGCAGAAATATTTTAGAAGTGCAATGGGATCCAACTAAACTACTGCAATGACAACCACATCTCAGGCATGCTAGAGTAATTATAGCTCAGAGATACACATACCTACAAGGGAGCAAGTACCATTAGCTAGACTGCCACATAAATATCCAAGATGGCTTTGGGGATAGCATTCCTCTGGTTTCCAGTTCACTCTGCTTGCAGGCCAACCCCAGCACTCAGAATAAAGACAAAGAGGGAGGTCCAGAAGAGCATCCATACAAACCAGCCACAAGAAAAATGGAATGAAACGAGGCAACTGAAGAGGCCTGAGAAGAAACTCCTTTTGATGCTGGTGTCCAAAATGAGACTGGATAAAAAATGATCCTGCTGAATCATCCTAGCCCAAAATCAAAAATCAAGAGCCAAAAAGCTGCTGGAGTCACTATTCTGCTCTACCACTGCATCTGAAGGGACATCACCGGGGAAGAAGGATTAAACAAAGACATTTTCGTCTCCCTGTTCTTGCTAAACAAAGTCATCTCCCTGTTCTTGCTGGATGTTTTAGAAACCTGTCAGTGATGCTCTTCCTAGGTCAGCGGACCAACACGGTGGCTTCGAGACTCTGAGAGGACAAAGGTTGCCTTGTGGTCCTGGCACTGCCTTGCGGCTCAGAAGTAGCTACAGATTTTTAACTACAGAAAAGTCACCTGGAGGAAGAAACATTTCCACTTCTTCCTTGCACTGAGGTTGACTGGTACAGGAGGCCATTGTAAGAGCATGGGCAGGGGGACAGGGCAACTCATTGGCCAGGGAAAAGAAGAGTTAAGCACTTCTTCAAGAGTAAAAGCAGTTTTGTGACGGGCCTTAAGGGTAGAAAGGCTGGGTAGAGAGATGAAGTCATCCTGCAGACTCATTACCTTTATGCAAAAAAAACATTTGGAGCCGTTTGTCATTGTCTAGAAAATCATTGTTTGACTCTAAACACTTCATTTAATTTCTTCAGGGCTCATTTAGACCCCATCTGCTTAATGGTATGTTACAAGTTGTGATAGTTAATAAATTGCTCACCCGCTTTCTTTTTGCATAGGGGATCCCAGCTGCGAGCTACCAGGAGGGACACCAGCCTCCTGCAAAACCCACCTCGGGTCCTGCAGGAGAAGCTGCTGCCGCCACGTTCAGAGAGCCCTCGGCTGGGCAGCACCTCTGGACTCGCTCTTGTTCTGCTTCATCTCCATCGAGCAACAGACTCTCAAGAAATGCTGGTATTTTACTCCTGTGTGCATACTCAGTACTGAAAAACCGCAACTCACTCCGGTGGGTTCAGCCAGAACCACCTCTTTGGGAAAACCCTACAAGCCTTGAATCCAAACTGCCAACCACTATCTGCAGCTGAGGAGTACCCAGGCTGTTCTGACTAGATACGCAAGCAAATACTGATTTCTGCATCAGCTTTCTCAGAAACTCATCTTAGCTTGGGAAATACATCACATCCTTCATGGGTATCAGCAAAGAGTTTTAAACCCATCGGGCTTCAGGGAAGACTTACAGCCACTTGCTTGTACTAATCAGCTGAGGAGCTGACTTGGGTGCAATCCAGGCTTCTATTATTTACTACTGACATATGCTTAGCTGAATTTTCCCCAACATTTCTGCCTGATTCACAAGGGCCCCAACAAGAATATTAACCATGAGCCATTCGATTTATTTTAACTTGTCTAAGTTGTCTTAATAATTAAGAATTCTACTTAGATTAATACAAGGAAATCTTATGACATGTATTGCCTTGCAGCACTGAAAAGATTAAGGGAAATGACTGTGCATGAGATGGCTCCTCTCTGAGGCGGCTCAAGCAGTGCCCGGGAGGCAGGTTCCGTGTCCTGCTGCTCAGACGGGAATTAAAAGCACAGGCTGCGGGTGTGTAACGCGCCGCATGCGACAAGAGAGCACGCAGCTGCACGAGGGACCTGCTCCCCTCTCAGCCCAACAGCTAAAAGCGCCTTTCAGTCGTCTGCAACTTGTCTTTCCCTACGGGTCTCGCACAACCGGGTCCTGATGGCTGCTCCAGGAGCCACAAGCCAAGATGCTTCCAGGACCCAGGTTTCAGGCGGACAGTCCCTCAATCGGCAGCTCTGCGACCTGCAGCAGACTCCTACCTGCCCATGAAGGAACTCAGAGGCTGTTTCTACAGGGACACACAAATAAAGTGGAGATAATTGATGTCCCATGAGAATTGTTTCAAACCTGTAATGAAAATTTTCAGGTGTTTCAAATCAGGAATGAAAAATGCCCTCTGCCTGCTATTTTTCCTGCATCCTACATAGGTGCAACTCACTCCTCATGCAGAGAGGCTGCAAAAGCTTCACGTGGCTCAAAATGCAGAACCAAACTGGCTCACAGCTTCAGCGTGACAAATTTCACCCAGGAAGAGGCATTGAGATTTACTGTTTGTCTAGAGAAAAGCTGAGACGGAGCATCCTCTGTGGCGGGGTGACACTAAAGCTGTTCACAGGACACCGTTACCTTGGTACTGCTCAGGGCAAAGGGGGTGAAGCCCCAGCAGGTACAAACCCTGCAGACATTTAGCCGCACGCCTCGACAGCGCCCAAAAGCAGCGGGAAGCTGCCAGGCGCGGCACACAGATGTGCCCGCCTCACTGCAGTGATGTGTCCAAGGCAGAGGCTTGGGGAAGCATCCCCATCTCCTTCCAAAAGCCCCTGAGCATTTGGAAAAAAATCAAAACTTGGCTTTGCCTGGTGTTATCTCCTTCCCCACAACCACAAATCCAGTAAGTCTGGACAGATACAAACAGGCTCCCTTGCAGGCCATTCTTCCACAGCAGCTACACTCACAACAACCACTGCTGAAAATAATAAAGGAAGAAAAAAGCTAAGACTTTTTCCTTACAAGCATCTTCTCTTGCTTGTCAAGATCGGTATACGAGGTTCTTCTACTGCTGCTTGAAAGAGCAGACTTACTCCTTTCTTTTTGCTTTAAAGTATGGAGTTTACAGGACCAGGGTCTCGACACAGGAATTGAGAGAGAAAGGTCGGAAAAGAGAAAACAGGGAAGAGCTCCAAGCCAGAGACTCTGGTGTCGCAAGAAGGTGCGACAGGAGCATGATGTCCCCAAGGGCGTCTGGGCGTTTTTTTGAAGGTTGCACATGAAAAATGTGCTTCTTGGTTGAATCAACTTACAGGGTATGGGTGACTCTAAGTTATAACTATTGATTTTAAAACAAACAGAAGATTTAATATCTAAGAAAAAAATGCATTTTACTGGAGACTAATGAATCCATCTGTTGAAAATCTCTTCAGGATGTTGATGATTTTTCACTAAGAGGAGTACTGAGAAGTCACAATCTTCATTAATTTTAAGGGAGAAAACTCCAACTGACTTGATTTTCCTTACTTCTTTTTTTTCCCTCCAACTCACACAGTTCGGAGAAATGTTACCATCATAGAAATCTACATTTATCCAAACAGGTACTTACGTAGATAAGTAAATAAATCTGTAATAGCCTCTGTGGTTATTGAATATGAATGTCTCGTTAGCCAGGAAGCCCCGTGCGGGAGGGCCAGAGGCTCCCGCTGTGCCGCAGGGACTGGGCGTCACCTGTGGCACTTCTGGGGTCTCCTCAGCTCTCAAAGGCTCCAGAAGCTCTCTACGCGCACAAGGCACGCGTACCCCACACGTTCAGGACACCCACCACAGGGTTAAGATGCAGCACTGCAGGTTTGTTAGTTAGTCATTAGAAGCAAACATGGGGTCAATGAAGGCTCACAAGGAGATGTGGCTGTAACAAGGCGAGCGGGGCCCTCCTGCCAACGCTCCAGCTCTGCTCCGTACGTGGACAGTGCAGCCAGTGTAACACAGAATACACAAATATGTCCATGCAGTGCCCAAGATATGGCCAATGTTCATGTTGTTACACAACATGCCATGTTCTTCCCTATTCAGTAGAAGCAGTAGAGCTCATAGAGTACATACAAAAGCCTAAAGGAGGAGATTTTTGTCAGCATCTCCACGGAAGACGTGAAGAACTTGCAATCCGAGTAGCAGGTGGCATAGGCAGAAGAGGGGACATGATATACGGAGGTAGCAAGTGACAGGATTGCAAACTGAACTGCCTCCTATTTGGCTATCAGGTTTGCTGAAGGGAGCAGAAGTGACACAAAACACATTGCTGTGCCTACAAGAAAGGTCACACTTGCATGCCGTCAAATCCATTCAAGCTTCTCTTCCTGCCTGACTTGAAATCAGTCAGCCTGGGTTCCTCAATGGGCCCCAGAGATCCCAACAGCTCAGATGTCAGAATTCCCCGGGAGAAACAACAGCAGCTCTGGCTGCCACGCTGGCCCTGCAGTCACCACGAGCCAAAGCAAAGGGAGGAGCGAGGGGCAAGCAGCAACGCTGCCCACGACCAGCAGCATCTTGCCCCTCACAGCATTAAACTGCCCACGGGGCTCTGAACGAGTTAACTGCACCCAAAATTCCTCAAAACTCCCAGTTCTAGACTCAGCAGCAATTTTCATTAACCTCTAAAAGTAAAATGGATTTTACAGTGAGAATAATGTAGAAGTATTTTACTGCTGCAAGGCCGCCGCGGCGGAAGCCAAGAGCTGCACGCAGGATGTGTGGGTACCATGGTGGGGACACGCATGGAGATACAAGCACAACAAGCAGCATCCAACAAGCTCAAGCTGCTATTCACTGAAAGGAGCCCGGGGGGGGTGGAATATATAAAAAATAGTATGTGATTGGGTACCTGAAGGCTGTGTCACCTGCAAGAGCACACAGGAGGGAAACAGACCTGCACAAACAGCACTAATGCTGCATAAAGTCACGTGCGAACATGAAAGAGTTGTGTCCTTAGCATGAAGGTCTCCAGAGATCAGAAACAGCTTTTAATTATTTCCAGGGCCACAGAAAGCTCATTTTCAGCAAGCTGTAGTGACTAATGAAAAGAAAAATTTGGGGAACACATCCGTGCAGACAATATTTGTGCAAGGGCTGGTCTGTCCAGCAAGTCTAGAGTTTCCCTGTTTTTTCCTTCATTTAAGGCACTTGACATTCATGTGTCGGTCAGAATCTTCACTGAATTGTGGCCAGCAGCCTGGTTTGGTGCTCTTTGCTGGCACCCCAACTCCAGCCAGTTTAGCCAGGCAATAGTAAAACGCTCAGTATTAAACCCAGGGCAGCCCCCACTGAACGTGTTTCTCACCAGCACATGATCTGGTAGAAACTGGCTCCCTTCCTGGGAGCCGTACAAGTCACAGTGACCCCAAAGTCATTCCCCGAGCAACAGAAGCTACTAAACCTCCTTGGAGCAGCCCAAAACCCAGAGAGGTGCTGCTAGGTCCCACGCCCCAGTCTTCAGCCCTATGGAGCCCATAAGGAGGACAGCGTGGCCCAGGTATGTAGCAGCCTCAAGGACACCAATGCAACAGTCCAACTGGACCCAACCACTCTTGTTCTCAATTCATTTGTGATGGTTATCATGGGAATAAACAACAGGTGTAAGATTACGTTTTGGGATCTTCTAGCACAATTCAATCTGTCAGGGCAAGAAACCACTCAGATTTATCCTGCATCTCACTCTGTTTACTCACATTAGCATCACTATCACAGCGAGGGATTTTTCCTTGGCATACAGTTGCACGACATCGCTCACTGCAGCTACTGTGGTGGGCACATAATGGGCTTCTCCCTTGACTTAATTTCACACCAACAGTTGCCCAGTTCTTTCACTGGGGAGGTAATTTTCTGAGACCCTCATCTTCCAAGATCAGAACTTCCTTACTAGTAAAAATGCCACTTTCCCTGTTTATGAATATAAAGGACTTAATGAAAAATAATGCCCAAAAGCCTCTAAACAGCTTAAAAGCCTGGCATTGCACTACTGAGAAAATTAAAGACAATCAAGACTGAAAAGAGAAAAAGCAGCTAACGGACAGAGAAATGCCAAGGTGGCAGGACACAGAGCACGCTCACACGCAGCACACAGCTCGGCTGGCACTACCGGAGTAGCTGGGAATACTTCCATGCCTCCACACAGATGAGAGGTTGCTAGCATCGCTATCTCACGTAGGACAACATATTTTCTCTTGGTTTCATCTCTTACAATTCCCCCCAGCAACAAAGCAGCAAAAAGTCATCTCAGTTCCTCTGCCTTTGCATGCGTGCACACGCACACACAGCCCAACCTGTGTTTCCAGGGGGGAAACGAGCAAAGGATTTGCTTTCAGAGACCAGGTTATAGTGCACAAAGAACAGGCAGGTAGATGCATCTAAAAATGAGATGAAGAAGTCTCGGAGCTCATTAGCAAATGGGAAACATACTGACTGGGAATAACACCCTTCAGCAGGCACAGGGGCTTCTTGCGGGACACGCGAGGGGTGCACGTGTACGCAACAGTCACCCCAAGGACATAGGCAGGCGGGTGCCTCCCCGTGCCCGCCGGCGCAGCCTCACCGAACCAAGGAGGAGCAGGTCCCGGCTTACCTACTAACCACGAAGCTGCTCCTCCAGGAGAAGGATGTGATGATGAGAAATCTCACAGTTTATCCTCTCTGTCAGCTGCCCAATTGCGCTGGCAGCGGCTCTGGGGAAGCCGGCACTGTTTTTGCAACGTGCACTCACCAAGGTTTTATCAGAACATGTCCCTTCCCCCAAGCTAGCTTGCTGCCAAGCATAGGGGAGAAAGTCTTCACAAAACATAAAAGCAGCTCCTCAGAACCCTTTCTTGGGGAGGGAAAAACTGCATAGCTTCACTGAGGAGGCAGGAGGCACTTCCTGGAATAAGGACCCAAGCAGCTAATTACTCTGCAACAAAGGCTTGAGATAACAACACCCAGAGAAACTCATCTCCAGATGGATGCTGACCATTTAAGGCATACTACTGATCAAGGGTAGGCTCCATCTGACCTCAATTACTATGCCCTTCTTACAAGTTACTTTTGAAAAAGACTATTGCAAAGCTTTGCTGGAGCTACGAACAAAGGAATGCAATAACAAGGGCTCAGATTATACAATCCACAAGGCAACCAAAGTGACTTTACGAAGGAAGAAGAAACACTTTTGAGCACCACATACCACAGCGTTCACATAAAAGTTGAAGTATTTCTGCAACCTGGGTAGTAATTTCGCTATTTATTCATGGGAACTGCATGTACAAATAGCTACAAAGAAATACTTGCTGTAACTTAATGTGCAAGCAAACATGTTAGCATGCACACAGGCCTCAAAAAACCTGAATTGCAATGTCCGGCTATATCATCTCTCAGTGAGAGCATTTCTGAGAGGTGAATGCTAAAATGCAAACACAATTTACTGCTGAATGCAGGCATCTCTTAAAGAAAATGTATTTTTCTCCCCTTCATTTACAAAAGAAAAAGGAAGAATTCTCTGCAAATATTTCTAAGTGGGTGCCCATCCAAACTCACAGATTACTTGACGACACATATGCACAGTCTGCCCACCTGACATAAGATCAGAACTACTCTCTATGAAGGCACTTCAGTATCACTGTCCAGCTGGCACCTTTCACACCATCCTGGTATCCAGGGCCCTGGTGCTGAGCACGCTGGATGAAGCCTGTTCAGCAGCATGCTGGAAAACAACGTATTTCTAGTACCTGTCAAATGCGGGGCAGACAATCATAAACCTCTGCTGCTGCTTTTGCCTTGTCCAGAGACAAGTCATTAATGTATTTTCTGAAATCTTGTTTCAATAGTCTGGGTGAAACTGAAGGTCCATCAGCTTCCCTAGAGGGAACTTGCACTTGGCAGGTCTTTCAGCCAAGCTTTGGAGACAATCTCCCAGTAAGTGAACTTCCAAGTTCCAACAGATTCTGGGAGACCAGCACATTTTTTTAATCTAAACCACATTAAACTTGCAATTTATAACACCTGGTTCCAATCCACCAGCTTCAGCTGTGGCCCCAACACAGAAACGGGTCATCCTCTCACACACGTCCCTGCCAGGGAACGTGCTGCTGCACTGGGAATCGCTGGGAATTCCACCCCCTAGACGGAAGCAGTAGCAGCAGGAGGGCAGTGTGAGCTATAGCTGCTATAGGGTGTCCCAAGTCCCACATTCAGCTGTCGGGTTTCGTTTTCTCCACCTCTAACCTAGCCCAGCAGCCCTGGGCATTTGCCGCTCACTTGTCCTTTCCTGTTGCACGAGGAACACGCAGTGGGGTAGATCTCCCCAGGACAGCTCAGAGACAAGAAGTTACAAGACACAACACCCACGATTCCCCCAGCGACGCTGCTGATCTGAAAAGGTGCCACTTTCCTCTGTAAAGGCTAACGATAAAATAAGGCAAAGCTCAGAAAATATCTCATCAGAGAAGCCTAAGAAAATAGCAGGCAAGCCAGGTAACACTTGCCTTAACAAGGGAGACAGGAGAACATTAGCACTTCAATACCCGCAAGGAGGGATCCGTGCATAGAGTCTGGAGGAATTGCAATACAGAAACAACTGGCAAAATGTATTTGGGAAAAATGCAAATTCAGAAAAACTCAGACATCCTCCTCATTTGAGGACACACTTTGCATGAAAAATATTTCTAAAAAGCTAAAGATGGCTTCAATATATTTCAGACAAATATCCACATCTTTCTTCTAGCAAATGTTGTTTCCATGCTTTCTTTTAATTAACGAACGCATTAGATGTACTTTCTAAAAACAACGCCAGCCCCATGGCTTGGGATCAGAGCCGGCTGCCTCCTGCATTGCCGGAGGGATGGGAACAAATCGCAGCCCCTGCTCATGCCCGCCGCCTGCCCGGATTTCAGGGACACCTGGCCCCGATGGTTTCCCAAAGCAGCCGAGAAGCTGTTTCTCAAGCAGACGAGGGTCACAACTTCCAGAGCTTCCCAAAGCAGACGTCAAACCCGGACCCATACACTCGGGTTAACAGCAACCTCTATGGCCCCCCAGCCTGACTTCCACCACCAGGACAAACGACACCAGCAGTGGGGCTTAGAGACAAGAACACCCATCAGTGGTACAGGGAGGAAGGCCACTCAAGGCATTTATTTGGAAAAAACAGAAAAGCAACAATAAAGTCCACATTCATAATTTGTATTTTCCACAGTGATTTTAGGTCTTCTTTGTGCACCAGAGATGTGTTTTTGCCAGTGCTCACTGAGGCCTGCTCCTGCGTAATTAAGGGCTGTAAACAACTACTTACATCGTCATTTGCCTGGTTATCAAATATTTCTTGCCAATTAGTTGCCAACAAATTGAAAGCTTTTGGACTAGCACATGCTATCCTAGCAAACCTGTTCCTTCACAATCCCACGGCATAAGTTTGGTAATAGGTACTGATTTCCATGGCATTTGTCCAGATGCACGCAGCATCCTACCTCGTGTCTTGCAGAGCAGAGGGTTTTGCAGCTCACCCACAGCAACAACTCTACATAGCCACTAGACCCTTTATTTTAGGGGATAAAAAAGCAAAGTTACATAATAACCTTACTGCTGGAGAAAGTTAAAATAGAAAGGACAGGACTGCACCAGGAAATAAGCATCACTAGAAAAGAAATCAAGAGAGCTGAATGGTGCTTTATCTCAGACCTGTATCTAGATAAATTTACTGAGTTGTTTAAAATAGCTCACTACCAAATTCCACATTAATTTCTTAACCTTGCTGATCTCCAAAGGATTATAAAATTCATTATAATGGCTATTGAAACCAATCCTGAAGACACAGATTTTCAAAAGGGCTGGGTAATTACAGAGCTGCAGCAGAGCTTGTTATGCAAGATGAAGTAATGAGGCCAACGATATCTCATGCTTTGAGGGGTGCCTGAGGGGTCAGGAAGGGATGGCGCTTGCAGGGTGCTGTTGGGAGACACCTTTTTGTACCAGGGCTGCTCTTCTGCAGAAGAGATGCGAGTTGGGTGCTCCAACACTTCACACTCTGATGGGACAGAGCTCTCAGTCCCACTAGGTGTATGGGGCACCAAGCAGAGAGGACAAAGGACTCCTATCCCTAAGGAAAAGCTGAGTTAGGGAAGCCACATTTAACTCTCTACCTCCTTATTTCGAGCCTGCTGTGCCCCTAAGGGTTGCAAGCAGCTCCCTAGGGCTTTCTCTAAGCTTCCTTAATGGACACCCTGCAGGGATTTGGGCCTCCTGACAATCTGAGTTGCCGGCTGCACTCCCATGGTGATTATTAGTTATGTATTTTTGTGTAACAGCATTCTCTAGATTGTACAGCTAAGGCTTCACATCTCAAAGATGAACTTGCAGCAACGCAAACCAGCTCTGCGTGCTCAGGGGTCCAAGAGGGGCTGTGGCTGGGCACCCATCTGAGCAGCAGTGGTGGTAGCTAAAGATGACACCACCCAAGCAGCTTTGGAAAATGAGCAAGGACAGGGTCTTAACAGCAATGTTAGGGTAAACAACAGGCTTAGAGGTTTTCTTTAAACATCTAAGTGGCTTCTTTTTATTAAAGATGGAATTTCAACAGTTTTGCAGTTGGAAGGATCATTAAAGGGCAATTTTAGTTTTTTATTATAAGTTGGGAACTTCAAAGCAAATACAGCAACAGTGAAACAAAGGTACCAAGAAGAGTTTTGCCTTCATAGATGTACAATTTAAACTGCCAGAGTTTTGGATCATTTATGATATAAAACACAGTTACTCAGTAATAATTGTGTCCCTTAAGACATCTACTAATTTGCTTTATTGCTTTTTTTATTTTTGTCTCCTTTCATTTTTCTGAAATATAATCATAGTTCAGTGACTCCATCTGCAAGGAATGCAGTGGCGGAGCGCTCGCTGTAATGATGTGCAGCAAATGAATCACAATTCCTTAATCACCCCGCTCCCTTTATTGTTGCCTCATTTCCATCCATGGGTTCCCAAAAAAAAATTCAATTATATTTGCAATTTCTTCACAAGATTACTCAGATAAACAACTGAATGCATAATGACTTCTCTATTTTCTGAAAAATTAAGCAAAAATCTTAAGTTACTGCAAAATCAGAGCATCTTCAGCCAAAGCTTTCTGCATCTGCAGAGGAAGAAGCAGAGACGATATCACACAGCGATACACATGCGACACCAGAGCAACCTTTCCATGAGACAAGGACCAAAGTCATCATTGTAAAAGGATCATGAGGTAGGACTGATAATAAACCACTATTTCTATTCCTGTTTAAGATACGAGAATGGCCGCCACAGAGCAAGAAGAATAAATGCCTTAAACTTTGAATGGCAACACCGTACCTGGAGAGGTCCAGGGCCTGACGTCCCCCTGAAGAGTCACCTTGACAGCAACTTCTCTGCATTTGAAGGATGGAAGGAAACTTTCATAACAGGTCTGGTTTGGGTTCTATTTGTTGTATTTTCTTCTCCTAATGGCAAGAACAGTAATGAAATTCCACTGATAAAGTCAAAAACTGCCTGTTCTGCTGAAGGCCACAGTAGCTTTGATGTTGCTCGTAGGCCTTCAGTCGGGACATGTTCCACACCTTGTCTGCTTCAGAACTTTATGGAGATCCCAAGACAACCTCCAAAAAAGCTTTCTGCAAGCCTCAACAGATGCCCTTTAGACATTCCTAAAGTAGGCAGTAACCTATGGACTTTCATGAGCAGGCAGAAATCACTCAGCCCTTCTCCCCATCTCAAAGTAGCTCCCTCAAAAGAGGATCTGACCAGATTCCGTGTGACCCACACTGCAAATGAAAGGGTTAAAGAGGGAGAACCTCCTTCTAGAGCACAAGCAAACGCCACAGAGACCAAGCAGTCAACTGAAAAGATAAAATGAGTCAAACTGGGATGCGCCTGTTACACCTCCAAGACAACAACCTCCAAATTCAAACTGTTCCTTTTAATTCAGGGTGTGTGTGTGTGTGTGTGTGTGTGGGGTGGGGGGGGGCATGGCGGCGCAGGGGGTTTCCAGTCCACATCCCCACAACTACTTCACATATCAAACTTGGGTAAATTGATGTCCTTCTTGTGGTCAGAGCACAAAAATGCTCTTTGTGCATATAAATTAAGAGTTCGTATCACCAGAATATTGACATACTGAAAGAAAAATGATTTCTCAGAGACATCAAAAATAAATATTTAACCATACAACTATAAAGGATCTTACCAAATTAATCATGTTTAAAAAAAAAAATCCTGACTTTCCTGAATTAGAACTGATGTTTTACGCAAAAATTCAGTTCCTGTATTGAGGCCACTTTCAAAACCTGGCTAAGGGTAGAAAGCTAAACGTTGATGCACTTGCAAATATGAGCAACCCACTGGCATCAAAGGAGTTAATCCAGATTTTCACTGAGGGAATGATTAATTTGACCAAAACCTGCACCAGTTTTGTTGGAAGGTAAGCCTTGGAGAGGTCAAATCTCTCATCTAATTACCCATTTGCTTGCAAGAGAAATAGCATAAAATCCCACCGGTCCCATGTTTCAGGGTACCCTCCACATGCTAGGAGTAGGGAGGACTTTACATACATGGATGCAATTAATTCCTAGAAACGCTGTGCAAATCCAAAGTTTTCATTTGGGAAAAGGTGAGCAAGCGCTGCACTTCTAAGCAGCCGCCCCAGATCTAACTTCTTACAAGCGATTAGTTTTAAACTCAAGAACAAGAGAGTTTAATTCTTCTCCCAGGAGACTAAAGCTCTTCTAAATACATGCACAGGCATCAAGATAATATATGTGCACTAGAATAACAGCAATTAATGAATAATAATTTGCAGTTTGCTCCATTTTTTTCATGGTTTCAGACAGAGAAGGTCACACTGTATTTCAGAGACCGAACAAAACGAGTCTAAACTACATCACACTGATACCACAAATATCACTCCACTTCTCATTCTACAAAATAAAAAACATACCCACCTTCTAGAATTTCACACAGAGCCGAAATGAGAAGCTGAAACCCTAATGGTCCTCAGTCCAACTTAACTGGAAAAAAAATCTTCCCAAGTGGAATAGAAGTAGCACATGTGCCTAAAAGATGGCAACTGCTCATGTTTTTCACCTTATTTCTCAAGGATCTTTTTCATTCTGTATTTTCCTCATCTCAGGCAGAATCACAGCACCTTCATCTACAGCTTGTATTAAATCCCAGGAGGTGCGTGAGCATTCAGAAAATCTAGATGCCAGGAACAATTTAAATAATCAGCTCAGCGCCCCCAGCAAGAATCAGAAATACAAGAACACATTTTGAGACACTAACTGTATTAAACTGTTTCCAAATGCAATATCAAATCTGACATCCAAATACCAAAACGAGGATTCACACAGATAGAGATTCACACAGAAGAAAGCTACTGCTCTCTTCATATACATGACTATCCAAGTCTGGCAGAGAGGATCAACTTAAGAGGTGCCTAGGTTTAAAAAAAAAAAGCAGTGTCTTCTGTACCCAGTGCCAAGATAAAAGCAAACAAATGTAACACACATTGCTTTCTGGGTCTGACATTCAGCAAAAATACTTAATATGCAGGGTAGTTTTCAAAACTGAATGGATTATAGGTGGTCACATAGAAGAAGGAACCACTCTTATACAGAAGATTATTTTTACGAAAATAGCTTGGTCCAGCTATATAAGTTAACGAGGCTTCACTGAAAGATGATGCACTCACATTAACAACTCAAAGCACCCTGGACTTGCACGCAAACCTCTGTGCTCAGCTGTTAGCTCACAAAATGTGCAAACACAGACAGACCTGAAACATATAAACGACCAAAGAGGTCTAAACCCCTCCTGAAAGCCAGGGTCTGCACAGAAGCTTGAAGAACACGAGGGTGCAAATCAGACAGCAGAGTCAGGACATTCCCTGCAAATTCCCTAATTCACCCAGGAGGTTCAAACAAGTCAGTGCAGAGGGAGGAGCTGGCGGGAGCGCAACCCCCCCCCGGTGCAAACACGCACGACCAGGGGCCTCTCGACGTTTTTCTAATCGCAGAACCCCGTGTTCAGTGACCAGACACAGAACCTCCAACAACGGCTGCAGCCACTGCCCATGCTGCCCTTCCAACATTCGCCAAGGCTTCTCACCCACCGCCTCCAGACCAAAAACTTTAAAAGGTATAAAACACTTGGGTAAAATACTCACTGATTTCAACATTAGAGGCAGTGCAGCAATTCTGAGAGACAAGGATCAACACATGCAAGATCTTCAGTCTCCCAAGGGAGCTGGGACATAGAAGAGACATAGGGAGGTTTCGGAGATACCAGCACAAACCCCAGCTCTCACCTCTGGGTTAAGGAGATAAAATCCTCTCCCCAACACTTCACTCTTTTTCCCTTTGAAAGGAAGTTAAAGGTAGGTTACTTATTTAACAGCTGAATACTAGATTTTCCATCATTTCCTAAAAGCTACTTGAGCAGAAAAAGCCTCCTCCACAGTTGGCCCCAAGCTAGAACAAAGTACTTAATTTCCCTTTAATTGGTGAATGAGTTTCAGCTGGTAATTCAGTGAGTGGCCTGAAGAGCAGCTCCCTCTTCCCCAGCTTTTAGGAGGTTGAGCAGAATATCCCAGCACAACGTTTTTCATGCTTCTTTGTGAAAATGTTCATTTTTTTCTGCACAATTTTACCAGATGTAAAACCCATTTCAAATGTACATTGGCAGAGCCCTTCAGCCAGCGATGGCACAAGTGCTCGTGAGTCACTGCAAGGTAAAGCACAGCAAAGAAAAACCCTCCAAATGATAATCTACCATCTAAGGGATGAACTCAGGTTAGTCAGACATATCCCATTACAAGGTATGAATAAATGCTCTTGAACTATAAAAATATATTTTGATTTTTACATGTATACACATGCACATACTTTCTGATATGTTGATCGTATTTATAAAGACGTGCTCTAATAAATCCTGAAGGCAAAAATGATTGAAAATTAATCTCAAATCATAAAGTTTGGAGTCATTTGGATCCCAATTTACCAAGAGGCCCAATAAATATGAACAGCCCCATCATAGCTACAAGAGGAGAACAGAGATGAGCCAGGAGCATCTCCAGAACCATCTCCAGCACTAAGCACAATCTTTTCTCTTGCCATCTCTTTCCTTTGCAATGATGAGGTCTAGGTTACTAGGAGGACACGTACAATTTTTGAGATTAATTACGAGAACATGAGATGTCAAGACACCAAGCAGGATCAAAAGCAGCCAGAGAAACTGCCCAAGAGAGGTACAATTTGCTGTGCAACACAGATGAAAAAACTTCAGAGTGCCCATTCTGAGGCCCAGCCCACCCAGTTCGTGGTCTCTAACATATCTGTCACTTGCCCTGCTAAAAGGCAAGTGCTAGAGAAATCACTGCAAGCAGTGAGTGATCATTCCAACGGGAGATCTTCCTAGAGACAGAGATTTCACAGTTTTATCAAGTGGACAAAATATACACATATATTTCCAATCAGTCATCCAGGGAGCTTTTCTTTCCCTACAGTAAATATGTACCATTAATAGTCCAGTCATTTAAAAGGAGTCTGCCTCATTGCTCCTTTCATTTTAGATAAGTTGTAATAAAGCTGCACATTCGGGCATATCTACACTCTTACTCAAAATATGAGTCCCTCAAGATCCCTTAGTCTGGGCTGAAAACACTGAAAGGAATCTAGAAGGAAATTGCCCTTTCTGTCTGTCCCACTCTCAATCTCTAATAAATTAGTCCATTACTGTCTACAAAAGGTAAAGTGAATGAGACTAACAGACATGAATTGTTCAATAACTGAAGTCAGGAGTGACCTTTGGGAGGTAAAGAGAAGCTCCAACCTACTCTGAAGCTTCTTCCACTCAACGTCCTCCAGTGCCATTCCCGATGTGTGCACGCCACGCTGCTGAAAACTAAACCCAGCAAAACTCCACCAGCATGGCCCGAGACCTTCTGGCATGAACACTGGCAAACACCACCTGGAAACAGCAGCTTTGCTCAGCACTCACCATCCAGACACTTGCTTCTCACTTCCAGTGCAGCAATGCCTCCTTTGCATGGGCTGAAGCAGGACAGGAGGAAATGAAAATTACGGCAAAATGGGGAGTCGGGAACAAACCATGCAAGGAGCAAGGCAGAGCTGCAGCCCAACAGCCTTTTAAATCCTGTCAGGCACACAGTGACTTTCATGTCTGAACAGGACAATCTGCTGTTGCAGCAAGTGAAGCATCACAACTTCTCACCAGCAATTTTCCACCAAACTCACCTTTCAGATGACTTTTTCACATCCTGGGAACACACTGCAAGGCCAGGGCTGCTCTGCTTTGGCAGCCCAACCATCCCAGCTCAACTTCCCAGCTCCCATGGTATTTGCTTTAGGCGATCCCCATTTACCTAGGGATGGTTACACATTACCCAAGGACAGCTCTCACCTGTCTGGTGGAAATATTTCCAAGTAGTCCTTAAGTAAAGAAAGAAATCTCCAGCAAGTGAGTGGATGCACTGCAGCGTCCCTGGTAACTATGTTCACTTGTCATCTCAGTTCTGGCACCCAAGACCTCCTGCACAGTCTGCACGGTTTTGTTGCTGCCACTTGTGAAAGATGTAGCATACCTGGAGGTTTTGATCAGTGGAGTAAGCACCTATTTTTATGCCACATGTAAATGGAACAGATAAACCATCGGGGAAAGGGGAAAGGGGAAAGAAATTGGAGAAAGGACTCCCATACAAGGCTCTATCCAGAAGCATTCTCAGCTACTGTGCCCTGAGTCAGAACATCAGAGAAAAAACATCTCCCTGGTCTGGCAGAAGCACAGAGATGTGCAAGTGTCCACAAACATGTAGAAGAAAAAAGACGATATCCCAAATTAACCTCCTTTTGGATGCGATGACTGAACCAGCTATTCTGAGCCAGGATCCCACACCTCGAGACTCCTGGACTTATGGCACCCAAACCTGGACTCTGTTTCAGAAACTTGACGTGAAACAATCTTGACTCTGATGCTTGAGAAATGCAAATCCTCGGAGGTTTGGTGAAGGTGAGTGAAGCAAAGCACCTACCACAACCTGCAGCCTGAGCACAGGGGCCAGGAGCAAGGCTTGACATGCTGGAGGCTTTCTCCAGCCACAGACAAGAACAGTGCGAACAACATCACCAAACACACTGTGAATAAGAAATCTTCCTATTTTTTGCAAATTCAGTAACTCCTGCAGTGTAGCTGTGTGTCCCCAGTGCACTCTTATACAACTGGAGTGGTAGACGCATCTGCTGCTGTGACAACAGACCATGTCTGACATTGTGTACATCCACTTCACAACTTCAGTGCTGCCAGCTGCATGGGTGCTGTTTGCATGAAATCAAGGTAAATCTTAACTTTTGCCTAAGGAAAATGTGATACTATATTTGCATCTCGTTATCTCTCCAGAGGCTGGATGCTCCTTGATGACTTCATGGAAATGCACACTTGAGGACCTGCGTGATATAAATTGATCTTGATTCTTAACACAAACCCTGCGAGCAGGCCTCAAAAAACACAGCAGCTTAAGGAAGGAGCAAGAAAGCAGGCAGAAAAGGCCCCTTCTGCAAACACAGGCCCACAACCAGCAAACACGCTGGACGGGGATGATGTTTGTACAGGAAGTTTGCTGCTCTGGTCCAACATCCTAGAAAAACCAAGTCACCCGCCTTGGAGTCGCTGCCCCTTGCCTCTCCCTTCCAAGTAGAGGTTGTTCGGCCAGGGCAAGAGTCTAACAGTGCAGTACTTGCCAAGGGACTGGGTAGAAGCATTGACTGAAAACAAGTATTTGAGTATAGACAAATACATGCACAGCCATGCAGTTTTCTCTATTTTCCTACTCCAATCACAACAGAATCCTCCTGAAGGAAAAGACACATCTCACCCAGAAGAACCCGCTGCAGCGCGGGAGGTCGCACGGTGTATTCCCAATGCAGCAGGAGGCCGTCCAAGGTCGGTGTGCAGGGCCTCAGCAATGAGCACCTCCCCGCTCTATAACCTCCAAACTGCCAAAAACGCCCCTTGGCAAAGCCTGGGAAACCGCTCGCTTCCTTCTGAGTCACCAGCTTCATCTGTGTTCCCGCAGAGCCAACCTTCCCTACCCCTGCAGGCCGCCAGCACCACCAGGAAGGGGGCTAGGACCCCCTCCTCCGTTTATGGCATATTCGGAGAAATGAAGCATAAATGAACACAGCAGGAGTTGCTTCTGGCTAAGAAAGGTCTTCTTTTTTTCCCCTGCATACAGTCCCACTGGTAATTTATTTGATACACTGAGAACAAGCAGAATTTGTATGCACGCGTGCTTGCAAGTACCTAAGTACATACACAGTCACACATTTATTTTTAACCTTGGGGAGATATTACATGCTAATTGAAGGCGATGAATTCAATGACACCTGATGTATAACCGTAACTCACTTAAAGGATCTTAGACTTTCATGCAATATGACATCTCATATGGCAGACAAACAGAAAAGCAAGAGTAAAGGCGTTTATAGGCTGTGACAAGCCTCAGCTGGGTAAATTCATGTTCAATGTGACTAAAAGGAATCAAAATAAACAGAAGAGATTGAAGATGAGAAGCAACAGACCAACCAGGGCTTTTTATTATGAAGATTTAATAAAATAACTCAAAAGCCAAAGAGTTAAATCAATAGATCTGCTTGCACAATACCAATAAATACACAGTATTTATGTACTTAGAGAAAAGAAACATGACCGTGGATCTCAGCTCCACGCAGACACGCGCCTCAAAGGGCTGCTGAATTCCAGCCAAACTGCACCACTACCAGCGGACTTGAGGGCAGCCCCTGCATGGGAGCCACTATCACCTGCCCCGTGCTGACCCACAGCGGCCCTGGCCTTGGGGAACCTTTGTGACACATCAAAACTGCTCTGGCAGCCACAACGATAGCTATTAGCGGGCCTCGAACCTGCAAAACAGATTCCCATTGCCCTGGGTGACCATTGGACTCTCTGGTTCCCAATTCGTGCTCTGTCCACAAAATGCACCTTTTCCTGCAGAATTATCAGGAACTAGAAGGTCCCTGTGAACACAGGGCTGCAGTATCCAGCAGATCAAAGGTGTTTCTGCTTGGTTATTTTTGCTTAAAGAAAACGGGTGCAATGCTGCAGTTTACAAAGAATCTTTTGACAGTGGTGGAACCAAGATATGGAAGAAGCATCTCAAGGTGAGCGATTCACAATGCTCACTCTGCAGTGTTAAGTAACATATAAAAAAAAAAACTTCTCTTAACACCTTAGACTCTACAGCTACACCGTAGTTGAAGCACGAGGAAGGTTTCTGCTACCCCAGACTGGCTAAATACCACAACGCTGGACGTCAACAGCTTATTTGTTTTAAAAACAGATGTTTCACACATCCAATTGCTTCATCCAGATTAGCCGTAACACTCAGCCCTAATTCCTCCCTTTGGAACCTTAGTACGTTTATCATACCTTGAATTGAAAGACATCCCCAGATACTTCCAAAAGGACAGTTTCAGATGTTGAAAGGCATTACAATGAGATATATCACCCGAACAATTTTTTTTTCATTTGTTCTCAATAATTATCCGAAGCTCCATGAAGAAATCACAAACATCCCAGGGAATGAGCAAGTTTTGTCATCTCTCACTCACATCCGTATTTGTTACGGTTCATTCCAGACATGAAATATTTTCAGTATTGCAATTCATTTGCCTCATCAAATCCCGTATTTTTCATTTTCTGTGACAGTTTAAAATCTTTCTTCTACGTGGCAATTTGTTACTGTGATTTACTTATTTCAGACCACAGACTACTTTCAGAAAGGATATTCTCCTCCGAAATATCAACTCTTTCCTAATAGGAGACATTATAACTTCTGGACCCTCGCCCCCACCTCACACCAGCATTGCTTCCAAGGAGGCCCTCAGCACGAGGGTGCAATCACAAAAAGCCTAAGGGGTGACCTCAAATGTTGAGAACAAAATACAAACGCAGCAAAATAACTGCAAAATGTTTTATTTTCACATCCCTCTCACCAGCAGGTTGGGGCAGGTCGGATGTGCAAGGATAAGGCAGCAAGACAAAGCGTGACAAGGCAAAGCCGTAACTTCATTGCTGGCAATAGCCGAGCGGTGCCGGTAAATCCGGAGCCTGGGGAGCTTGGCCAGCTCGGCCTCGCAGAGCACACGTTTCCACTTCACTGAAAACCCTGCCAGCAACGGGCCAAGACACGGGCCTTCCTCTGCTGTGAGCATTTACAGCTCTGCATGGGCAGCAGTGAGGAAGCCTCAGCGCAGGGCCACATCAGAAACCTCGCGAGCCGCCAGCGATAGCCCAGGTAACACCACCCTCTGCTGTAGGAAAGCACAAGTGCGGCCGAGCTCCTCTTTTCATTCCCTTATGCTGTATTTGTGAGTTCTAGTTTATATTCAGTCCTGCTTATCCGCCTGTGTGGATGTCACACGGCTCCCTAGGGCAAGCAGGACGCAAGGGGACAGGTCCTGCTCGAGGACGGAGGGAGGAACGGGGCTGTGAGAGCGCTTCCTGCCTCGGTGTTGGGCTTTCCACAAATATTACAGACATGGAGGGCACAGGGGAAAATCTGTTTTGGTGGAAACAGGCAACCAGTCTGCCCCAGAGCACATAGGAAACAACATTAAAGTTTCTTTACAAAGTGTTTTCATCAAACCTGGGCAACGTTTAGCCAAAATTAAAGCAGTCTCATTGCACTTAGTTTATGTTGAAAGTGGAACAAGAGAAGCTGCGGGCACTCTGAGGAAGGACATTTGCACTAGAGGTTAATGCACAGGAACAGACATGCGTTAAATTCACACTCCAGGCCAGGGAGCCCTAAACACACCTGAGAGGGGATCCTCTTGGTGCAGGGTCCGTCCTGGCGCGCCCAGTCCGAAACGGCAAGCGCGGAGTCAAGGGCCAGCGCTGGAGACCGACCTTCACCTTACGCAACCAGTAACGCGCCGGCCGGGTCTGGCTATGGGAGCACTTCCTAACACTGGAATTCTCCATTCAAGTTTCACTACTGGGGGAATTGGGGAAAGAAAAGCAATTAATGTGAAAAGAGAAAACACTAGAGGCAGGTAGATAAATAATCTCCCCTGCTTGCTTGATCTCCCACTGCAGGCAAATCCCACAGGAGAAGCAGCAGAGCTTTCCAAGCAACACATCCTACTGCAAAGTTTGAAATCTTAAAAATCAGGCCTTGAATTTATGGAAATTGTTACTGTAACGAATAATATTTGCTGGGATGAGTACAGCTCCAAGGAGCATCTGCTCCCTTGCCCATGTGGTCCCAAAAGGGCGTTCAAAGCTCTCAAATCTGGCAGCCCTTGGGCTCCTTCTCCCTTGGCTCATTGCTCCGCTTCCTCATCCGTGGGAAGCAAAGGGCAGTGCGGAGCCCCTTTGGAAGGGAGCAGCATCTGACAGGATAAACGGTCCCGAAAGGAGCACGAGCACCCAGGAGGGATGCACAGCAGCTCGGAGCCATCCCCTGGAGATTTAGCAGCCAGGAAATTTTGTAAACACCTGCTGAAGAAAAAGTAAATAATAAAGCCAATGTATTTACCTAGGGCAAGGCACGGTGAGGGGGGTGAATCACTGCTTAGTGACTGAAGTTGACAACACAGAATACTGCAACATCTGAGGTAATTGCAATTTTTTTTCCTGTTATCTTGTCCAGGCAGCTTTACATAAACCTTTACAGAAAGCCCTGCACAAACGCAGAGCGGGTGGCACACGATGTGAACTGGTGGGTGAACATGGGCGCTACCAGGGCAGCCTGCTACCAAGCGGGGCTTGGCCGCTTCTCTGGCCACCTGCTTTCACTAGATCTGCAGGCCAAGGCAGAGCGAGAGCCTGGCCGGGCAGCAGGGACCTGCCGCAGTGCCAGCCTGCGCCGTGCGGCCGGCACGGACAGCTCGGCAGAGCGAAGGAAAAACTGCCCTGTCGTCAGCTCACGCTCCCAACTAAACTGTGATTTCGGAGGAAGAAGCCTCAAGCTCCCACTAGTGCGCAGAGAGAACAGGGAGGGACAGAGCGCACTCGTAGCTACAGCTTTTAGCAACAGGCAAGAGGTAAACACGCAAACTCAAGGTGTGAGGCAGCCAACACACACAGCAGCGCAGGCTGCGCAGAACAGCAGAACCAACAGGCTCCGTTCAGCCGGCATCTCCCCTTCGCGGCCCAGTCCCCCTCCCAGGACTTACACAGCAGGTGACAAAAAAGGCCCAGGAGCATCTGCAGGGGCAACTGCACCGATATTGAAATAAATTAAAACAAGCGGCAACAAGCAGAAAGAAATGTTTCAGCTAAATTCACTGCCGAGGCTTAGACGTTCGGAAGAGCAACACGGAGATGGCTGCGGCGGGCAGGGCACGGACTGCAGAGCAGCCAGGGGGGCCGGCAGCAGCGCGGGGGGTTCGCGCGCGGGAAGTGCGTCCTTGCTCCGCTGGAGTGTGCTGTTTGGTTGCAGTACGGGCTGCTGCGCCAGAGCCGAGGGTGATTCGGCCCAGCGCCCGCTGCTCCCGTGGGATGCGCCACGGAAGCCGGGCAGTGCCAGGGAAGGGGGACTCGAAAGGTCTCCGAAAGCGCTGTGTTTATTATGGGGATGGGAAATTGAGAAGCTACTTAGGCTAGAAGGGCTGGCAGATCATTCGCTAGGTCTCCTCTGCACTTATTTCAAATGAGATAAGGGATGAGCAAGAAAAGCAGTGCAAGAAAGCTGGAGATGGTAGACAAAATACTAGTTCTATCATTGAAAAACGTATCACAAACCGGAGCAGCAACCCAAGGAGGAGCGAAGCATGAATTTATCCAAATCCTGCAACAAGAGAGTTTATCTAGTGCTTTTCACACCCCTCCTGCTTTTTGCCCAGTTCCGCACTCACTTTCTAGACCCAGTCACACTGCAGCGCCGCACAGGAGAGCCGGCTGCCTGGGAAAGCCCCACCAGAGCAGCGTCAAACCAAATCCTCCTCCTTAAAACATGGATAATAATATCTTCTTCCACAAAGTACCCAGCACCCTGCCCGGAAGGGGCTGCAGCCCTGCCAGGCCTCATGGTGCCCAGCCCGGGCAGGGCACGGCACATTGCCCAGACGAGGTTCGCTGGCTAACGAGGCCCGGCAGCAAGCGCTGCTGCGACGTTAGCCCTGCCTTGTTTTTATGTCCCTCTCCACTACAGCCATGTAGGTGCCGTGCCACAAGCTAATGCTGCCACCCAACAAAACATTAAAAAAGGCAGCTGCGCAGCGCTGTGCCAGGAGCAGCAGTGAGCAGCAGAGGTAATGGTGCGAGGGAGACAAGGGGCGCGAAGCAGCCGGGCCACACGAGGCCTCTTCCCGGCGCCTCCAGCAGCTCGGGGCAGGCACACGCAGGCCAGCACAGGCAACAGCTTACACGAGCTGGGTGCCAAGGAAAGCAGCGTTTATTCTTTGGTTTACTAGTCCTGGTGCTGTTGATTAACCCTCATGCAGATTCGCTTGGAAAAGAGAAAAGAGAAGGGAAGGGCAACGTAGCAGAGAGAAGCGCAGCCGCAGCGGAGCGGACGCCTCGCAGAGCCCCAGCTGCCTGCATTGCAGCCTCAGCACTTCCCCCTCAAAACAAATATTGAGGCTGAAAATTCAGGCTCCCTAGTGTGCCTGAAGGGACACATTATTTTAGCAGATTAATAATTACCATTTTCTTTTGCGCTGGTAATATTATTATAAGCTTTGGAAAGACGCCGGGGGGGGGGGGGGGGGAATTCCCCCAAGGCCATGTTAAATATAATAGCCCTTTGCTGTAACAGAGCTTCCTTTTCATTACAGACTGCACTTGGCAACTGCTCACGCTGTGCTCCTGTTAAGACAGTCCCTGTTCTTCAGTACAGTGAGTTTTGCTAGAAAATGCCTTAAAGACACCCTTCCAACGTGAGCAGTTTGCTAACCAAACTTGGATGCTTCAGGGCCTGGGCTGCAATTACTTTCAGAGCAGAGTAGGGTGGCACAGCTTCAACAGACTTAACAAGTCATCCCTATGCAACCCCACTGCTCTAACCTCTTTTACAACCTAGAGACAACCCTCGCTACCCTGGATAGCCCTGGAACACTTGTTTCAAACCCAAGAGGGTGGCCCCCGGGCACAGGCAGACCCCACTACCCGTGAACAAGGCCATGTTACGGAGCAAGAACGAATGAATACGCAGGGGACTGATAAAAGCACGGCTGAAGCAGAGGCCTTCACACCAAACCCAATGTTGATGGGCTCCGCATGGGCTGCCCACTGCTGCAAGGCCCCTCTGCGGGAAGTCTGTTGCCAAACAGCAATGGAATTGCCGTAGGGAAGCACAGGCTCCAAGTTTTAGCAGGAATTGCAGCCGTGCTGGGCACGGATGTGTCTCCCAAGGGGACCACGGTTGAAATGGCACTTTTCGTTGTCGACATGTATGCGAACGCAGAGGTAATAACATTGTCACCTACGTTGCAGCCAAGGGATTTTTCTTCTTGCAGATACTAACTTCACCACAAAAATACAGCTTCAGTTTAACCCCGCTCCCCAAATTCACAAGCTTAAGGCAAATTCAGTTAGAAGTTTCAATTTCAACAACCCTATTTCTGAAAAGACTTGGTCTGGAAGCTACAACTGTAGTGCCCTCCTCCTCTGAATTTTTCCCTTTCTGCTGCTTTTTGCCTACAAGCCCACACTAAAACTCTTTATTCTGAAACAAAGAGAGGCTTCAATTTAAGTGAACAACAATTTCCGGCCTTCTGTTTGGCAGGGAGAACACGAAAATTACAGGTCTAGTTCGCCAACACTGGGTACAGCTGCGGAGCTGCAAACAGCCCTCCTGGCCCCATCACAGCACCTCGGCATCGCAGACGACAGCATGGCAGCATCGGACCCAAAGCAGGGCTCACCTCAAGAGCAGGAGTGACAATAACCACTTGTCCCTTGCCCCAGGACAACGCACAACACCCTTTCCGCTCACCTTATAAGCAAGAAGGAGGTGGGAAACTTGGCTCAGGCACCATCCTGCAAGGCTAAAAGAAAAACACATGTTTCTAAACAGGGATAAAACAGCATTTTCCAAGCTAAGCACAAGTGCTTCGTAAGGAGCTTCCCACCTCCTGGCACTCCAGAGCTCAAGGTACCAACCACAGGGGTCACCTGAGGGATCTGTCCCTCCTCGGGCTGAAAAAAGAATGAAAGTAACGACTGCCCTTCAAAAGAAGCGTAAAATGCAAGGAAAACCCTGCAGAATGGTTCCTGCCCAACAGCTGCCTCTTTTGATAGTTGGACATTTGCTCTGCAGCTGAACAACACGGCAGTTTATTGCTCTGTGCAAAACCCCATATGAAACCTTTTGGAAAAAGGCAACTATTAATTAGTCCTAATGAGGAGAGAATTTGCTTTCACAGGCTCCCGTTATTGAAAGCGGGGCGGGGGAAACGATTGAGCTGAACAAAATAAGCTGCAATTAGAAGCTGAATGTCCACAACCTGCAGCAGCTCACACAGCTGAAGACTGATGGCAGATTCAGCTACGTCCCCTAAGCTCAACTTGGACCACAATGCACAACATGAGGTGGGTATGGTATGGGACTGTATGGTATGGGGGCTATTACAGCTGAACTTCCCAGCTGAAAGCTAAGAGCAACACAGACATTTTCTGTAGAAGTTATTCAAACTGACACAAAAGAGGCTTCTGACCCTCAATCGCAACCACACACAGCTGAACACAAGAACAATTTACATCCTTTTGCAAATGCTTCCATGCAGCAAGAACTACTCTAACAGGCGTTTGCTGAACCTGGGTTATTTGCAGTATTTTGTGTGCGTGGGGAATGCCCTAGGAACTCTAGTCTATTTAACTTCCACATGCAATAAATACTAGATTTTAAACAGTTCCTTGTGTATCAGTGTGGACTTAATCCAAAAAGTGAACTGAAACAAAACCATAGCCAGGATTTAACAAAAATGAAGAGCTATGCACGCATTGGTGAATAAAATAAATACATCACCTGCCAAAAAACAAGCAACACATCCGAGAACTACGAACAGCAGGTTTCCTGGGGACCCATGGCTGCCTATACAGGCTGCACCAGCTTAAAGATCTAGTTGAAGAGTGAACTTTGAAACAGGTGAAATATGGAGAGTACAAAGATGTTTTTGGATACCCAGCTCCCAGTCAGAGGCCACTACACACTCTCAAGGTGCCACACTTCACGCTGTTCAAATTCTCAAGTTTTGGTATAACTGCATTCCATAAAGCCAAGGATGCCCACATTTAAAATCACAGTACCTCAGTTCTTCCAGGTGTTTGGTCCTGAAAAGTAGACTCTTAAAAAAATCCCCCCCCCCCAAAAAAAAAAAGTAAAATAAAAACATGAATAGACTAAAAAACCTAAGCAGACAGAACATGGTTACCAGGGTTCATCATACAATATAAGTCTTAGAGAACCAATCTTGCACTTTCCCTGAAGTAAAATATTAATGACTCTGTCCGTTTTTCTGAATTCATATGTATGAATGGGTGTGTACATATATATAAATATATATGTGTGTGTATAGAGAGAGATAAGAAGGGTGGTTTGCATTGTTTGCTACTCCGATTTATTTTACCAAAGCTTTTTGACTTACAATAGGTGCAGCAAACAAAAACCTAATTAGGATATTTAATTTGAAAATCCTCCTTTCAGAATGACTCTTCCATCATTTTTATATATCCTTTACAACATAACATCACTGAAGTGAGAGTCCCACTGGTTTAAGAGTTTTGAAACTAAAGACAGTCTCTAAAGAAAAGTATTAGTGCATGAAATTAAACTACATATAGAATTGTTCCACTTGAAATACTTGAGCATGACTTATTTTATTCTATTTGTGATAACAGAGTTTCCTCTAATTTGCAGCAGCAGCAATGCCGGCCAAGGAAGAAACGGCCTGAAAAGCAACTACCTGGGATCGCTGACATTTCCCACCTCAACTGAAACACTGCATTCAGCTACCTTCCAACGTGATTTGTTCAGCGCATCTCCCATTTCCTCAGCGGGCAGTTTCCAACTGAACTTAATATAACTGCTTCGCAGTTTTGGACCGCCACTATGAGCTAGAAATGCGTGAGACGGAGCCCGCAAGCAAAGCTAAGGGAGCTCCCGCACGCTGCTGCTGTACACCCTCCTCCTCCTTTGCTGCACTGACGACCACAGATCCTGTCTTAAAAAGGAGAAATAAAAAACAACTACTGCACCCTAATAAGAATAAAATTAAGGTGTGATGGAATGCATACCAAAGAGAACATGTACGAGACACCCTGCTCACCCATTACTTGGCTCAAGGGAGGGTGTCCTCGGAAACAAGCAGAGCTTCAGCGGAGGGAAGAGTATCTTACACCCACATGTCCATCACGTACACTACAGGTTTTCTCCTCGGTGTAAGACTGCGCAGAAAGAGACAGGCTCAATCCATGAATACATTTTTCCTCAGCAGCTGGTTTTAGGAGCAGAGTCAATTTAATTATTTTACATTTGGCTGCCTATTTCCTTGCGCCGACACAAAATGCAATTTGTAAATATAAAAAATTCATATGCAAAAAGTAATCGCTATAAAAATTGTATTAAGCATGAAAGCCTAAATTCGAGGCTGCTACTCGCTCAGTGAAGGAATGGGAAGCGGAAGATACATCTTTCTGTCCTCTTAGCTGTTTTTAATGGAGGAAGATCCCAGTGCTCAAGGGAAAGGCTAGACAATGCGTTGCAATTAAAACCCAAATCCTTCCTTTTGAAGCCACGGCCTATTGCTGACTTGACTGAACCCCACAGCGGGTGAACATCCTGATCTACCCTGACGTTGCCCATGGTTCTGCCTCGGGCCAGCACAGCAAGGGCAGCACGTGGTGCCCTGCGCATAAGCCGGCTCTTTGCCTTCCTTCTTTTACAGCACAGACGAGGTGTTTCTACCTTTAGAAGCAGAATCCTCAAAAATCCTCCACACACAGGTTACGGCAGGTGAAAGCAGGGAGGATAACACAGCCTGTTCTCTTCTCCACGAGGAGCCCGGCCACTGGAGAGATGGCCCCAGGGCAGGAGGCTGCATTACCACAAGGCGGCAACTGCATTTAAACCAACTTCAGTAAAAACTGCTATGAAAAAGGATAAAAGACGGTAACAGGGTTAATCTGTCATCTGTTCCTGACTGGTATGGTAGGTAAACACTAAATTCCCTCTATTTCCTAGCTTCCATATCTAATAACACCACATACTTGAATATTGCCTAAAATGGCTAAATTTTGCAACATATACAGAATTTAAAATTGATCTAGTGCAAAGAACTTGAGTAAGAAAAAGCAATAAATGTCAAACAAACACATCTGGATGTTCACATGCAGAGTAGAATACTAATATCATAAAAAAAGTAATAAATAGCACTTTCTTTCGACAATACCTCTTTGTGCAGCACTCTTTCCTTGAAGGAGTCCTGGGGAGCTCCCCCATCCTGAGCACTGCCTTTCCCAAGCAGGTGTGGAAGGGACCTGCTCACCCTTCACTTACCTTCAACCCATTCTGACAGTCACCTTTGCTCTTTTAATAAGTATTCAGCATTATTGCCTCCCTCCAAAGTTTTTAGTTGATGCTCACATTTCTTCAATAATCAAATCCATAATGATGGAAGAATGAAACGATGGAATGTCGCACCACAGACTGACGCTCCCTCTCCTCTAACAGCATCTAAACTGTGCAAACCAGACTGTAGAAAGCTCAACTCTAAGCTTAAAGACTCACAAATTCTCCCTGAGAATCAGCATCCTTCCGAGAAGGATGCTTTGTCACCAGTACCCATCAGAAAGAGGCAGGGGGCTCTTGGAGCAGGGTGTATTGCAGCAATGCACAACCACCAGAAGAGCAAAGATCAGTTGGCTGATATGAGAGGAGGAAAAAAAATGCCAGGAGGTTGGCAGGAGAAAGAACAACAGACCAAAGTAAACAGATGTGATACTGAGGCTTCTTTCAATGTGCAGCCTACAGAAAAGATCACTGCAGTAATAGAAAAGAGCTCTGATTAATATTAATCAGGCATCCTTCCTGAGCAAGCTTCCTAGCCTTAGCTGACAGGTAAATTTATCTTCTTGAAGCAACAGTAATAATAATAACAAATAAAATAATAAAAAAAGGTATACGCATCGTTTCTTGAGACCTGCTGAAATTTGAAGCAGCTAAACACAAGTTATAGGCCAAATCTCTGCAGATTCGGTTTTGCTTTTGAGTCTTTAAAAAAAAAAAAAAAAAAACTTCTAAAATAGTTGAGCTTAAAAAACTTTTCCAGCCTCTCTTTGTCCCACTGAATGAAGCACCATCAGACCACAAAGAGGGAATAAAACCCATGACCTACCCCCCTGCTGCATTCCCGCAAAAAGGGCTTCCAGGAGCAGCACTGGGAGCTCAGGATGCTGGAGAAGCCTCCTGGGTGCCATGAAGCCACTGCAGGAGAGGCAGAAGGAAGAGAAGAGCTGCTTTCTAGCAGAGCAAACGGGTCTTGTGCAGTCCACGCTCATAAGATACTGCTGAAGCATCCCAGGGGCCTGGGAAGCAGGTAATATTTATGTGAATGTTTCTGAGGGATTTTGTCTGCTAGATCAACCTTAGAGCTTAGCTTTCTCAGCAAAAAATAAACAACACTTGCAGGCACCAGCTGAGCCTGTTCCATACAAATCAAGCTTATACAACACTCACACCACCTTTTCTTCCCCCCAGGAAGTGTTTTTAGCCAAGGCAAGCAAGACACCCAGACCTACGCCGCGTCTCCTACAGGTACAGCCAGACTAACCCCTCCTCGACTGCTGTGCAACATCATCTGTGTAATAAACGTGCAAGACTAAAAAGAAAGGGATGAAAACACAGTGGACTCATCTCTACTGCAAGCTGTCGTCGCAAGAACTGGAATCCCTTATCTCAGGTAAATCCACCGAGAGCTGCTAACCCCAGGCATCAAGGCCAATGTTGGCACTCCTGTTACATGAGCCAGTTCGAGACCCCCTAATTACATAACACTAAGGTGTAACCCAGCAGGGAGGGTTCATGCTGGTCACTAAGGAGGAAGGCTAATGAGGAAAGGCCATTTCCAGTTGTCCTCTTTTCACACCTGAACCCACTCAAGGGAACCCGAATCCAGAGGGGCCTGCCGAGGAGCTACCCTGGTCAGTCTCTATGCACTCTCAGCAGCGCTCGCTGCTTCCCACCAAAAGCAAACACCAGGCACCAGCTGGATTTGCTCTTGCAGAGTGTATTACACCTGAGCCCTCGCAGGTGCCGAGACCAAACAGGCACCTCCAGGTTACAGGCGAGCTGGACTCCTTTCCCGACCGACAGCGCCTGTCAACAGCGGCTCGCAGCCTGTACTTGCGAGGGGCAGGCTGTGCACAAGCAGCCAGTTTGCCTGACACTTAAAAGAGTTGAGGAGGAAAGCAAATTAAGAGTGCCAAGCAGAGAGCAGGGCAATTCCTGCATTGACACTGCTCCTCCCTTCCCCACTCCAAAGGATAAATAACATATAGGAGACCAAGCACGCCCCATATGGTCGAGTTTTACAGGCAGGGGAGGATCAAAAAAGTTTGCCGAGCCCTGAAGCAGATGGAGTGATGGATGACACAGGAAGCTTTAAGTATTCCAGCTTCTTATCTGCCTCTTTGCAGTATTGCGGGTAATAAAACCAAAAAAGCATCCCTTCCACAAGCTACTCAGGGGCTTAGCGATAAGCACAGCTCAGCAAGGGGTGTGATCTGAACACGTGCTCACGGAAACATCAGGTTTCAACAAGGTCTCCTGACAGATTTTTGGCTCCTGCTACTAATCTTCCCAGTCGGGGCCCAACCCCGCAGAGTCGCGATCATGGAGCTCCGCAACTGTCACAGGCACGAAAGGGGAGGGTGAAAACTGCTCTTCGCTTCCTCTAATCTTTCTTATCCTCCGTTTCCTTGTTTAACTAAACTCTTTTCTCGTAATTTCTCTTCTTTCCTCTGCTCTTCACTCTGTTTCTCAGTGGAACGGAGTAAAAGTAAAATGCTGCCGTTCAAAATACGTGCAGGTTACCCGGGTGCCCAGCGAGCAGAGTTACTTGCAGAGTGGTATCAGTCCCTGCACAAGTGCCTGCAGATGCTCCTCTCCGGGGCGGCACTCCTTTCCCCCCCAAAATAATTAATGCTATTTTCTCCAACGGCACAGATTTTATTCCCATCTTTGATAACTTACTGACAAGCTCAGCCCGAGATGGTTGGCAAAACTGACTCCAATTTCAGATGGATTTCTCAGACACCTTTCATCCTCTCTCAAACAAACACATTTAAATATAGGCATGGAGAGGAGAAATAATTGGCAAGCTGAAGCACATTTTTATTAGTGAAAGAGAAGTCCACGTGGTCCAGCTGAACCTACACAAGCTGAATCAAGCTGCAAATACAACCTATATACCTTTCCAAACAGCATATATGTCCTACTGGCCTAAACAATTTGTTTTGCTCAGCTCTTCTTCTCATTTTCTCTTTTGGAAACTTGAATTTGCCCCCAGATTGTGATCTCGGTGGTTAAGAATGAGAGCATTTGGTATTTCCATCAGATCCCTTCTTCCTGGCTGGCACTGCGGACACATCCACAAGAGCCATTTGGTTCACCACATCTCTGGCAATCAGGACCTCCCTGCGCTAGATAGGCATGAAGATACCAAGACATGGCAGCCCATAAACAGCAATAAAAGCAGAGGCAGAAGTGCACGGAAATGACCAAGCATAAAGCGTTACCCAGTTGCCAAATGTGCTCTCAGAAGGAAACAGCAGAGAAGCCAGAGAACAACCTGTTCTAACCTTCCAGGTTATCTTCCTGCATTCTACCAGGATGCAATAGAGCAACTCAAGGCTTCTCATACTCTTTAAAAAAAAAAAAAAAA
>VZSV01000116.1:1897109-1928942 GCA_013398735.1 Nothocercus julius
GGGCTGCGCTCCAAAAGAAAACCTGACTGCTGCAGGGAACACGGGATCAATGCCATTATTTATAGAAGACAATCTCCTTAACAGGAGCCTTCTGCAAAAAAAAGAGAATTATTAAGAAGATTTCCTTTTAATTCCTTGTATCAATCTGATGTTTGACAAGGTCACAAATTGTGAGCTTTCCATCTAGAAAAGCTATGGGGCAGCAATGAAGAGCACCTTGTAATTTTTTTTTTTTTTTTTTAAATCCTTTCCCAGAGCAATTGAATTCTGAAAAAAAAGAAGGAATGTCGCTCTTTCCTACCTATTTTGCGGGAAATTCAAATTCCCTGTAGCCAGGCTGTAGCTTTTTTCCATGCTTTCAGCACTGTCTGCTTGAGGAGTACAGGAAGCCAGAACAACTGTTCCAGAATCCAAGAGACTGCAAGTAGCCATATTTTTATCTGGGTTTTGTTGGATAGAAATATAGCTTTAAAAAAAAAAAAAAAGTCATTACAACCCTCTAATCTTATCTGTTACTAAATAATTCTACTCAACTCCTTAAAACCAAAATTTCCGTAGGGTTACTTAATCTCACATACTATCATGTCCAGAAACGATGTTTTGTGAAATCTTCTTTACACTTCTCCTCTCTTCTACTTGTATTTACTCGGTGAGCTACCCAATATTAGCTACCCAATAGCCAACATACTAAGTGTTTTCCATTAAGGAATTACATTCAATTAATGGATTTGGCCTGACAGTAGTAAGAAAGGAAACATCATTCCCATTTTATAGATAAGGAGATGAAGGCCTCCTTTCAGATGCAGTGCTAGCGCTGAACCAGGCAGGTTACAGAAGCATTCCCAGACTGTGACTGCTCCTCACTCGAGTCCCAGCATCTCCCTGTCATGATGCCCATTCGAAGTGGCAGTGGACATTGCTATGAATATGTTGCAATTAGGAAGGGGGAGGTTAATAACTTTGCTGCCCTTTCCCAGGACCCAAACAACTGTTCTCATTTTGCAGCTCTATGACTTCAGATGCAGCAGAAAGTCCCGGAAATAAAACTGTGATACTTGGTTAGAGAGGCTCAGCCCCATAGCCATCATGTTTCCTTATGCTTCAAAATGAAAACGCCCCTTTGGATGATGAACTTTGAAGAAAGAAATGAACGCTTCTCAAGAAAAATGTTTTTATAATGTATACCCCAACCTGCTCTTCACATGAGAGCAAAGGTGGTTCTAACAACTTTCAAACTAACGGTATTTTTGCAAACCAGCTAGGACCTCCACCCAAAACTACCCGATACCTGTGCCCACCTACCACGTAATAGGCCATCTGATAAAACCTAGTCCTGGCTTCATCCGTGCGATGTCCCAGCCGGAAACCATCCGGTACCGCAGGCGCTGAACTCACTCTCCTGAGCGCCCCAGAAGCACCACAAGGCTGGACCAACCCCTCTGAGGTTCTCCTAAACTCACCCCGGGATGATCATGCCCCATCAGGAACAGAAGGGAGATGGAAATCACTGCCCAATTTCTCCGGCACTTCTCTGCCCGCTAGGGTTTTCCTGTTGCTTCCCCAGGGAGCCCGTTAGGCAGCAGAGCTCCCAGCCAGCTGAGAGCCCCTGAGCACCGCTCCTGTTTACATAGGAGAAAAACGCAGCTTATACATCACATACAACACAGGGAATGAATAATTATGGAATGCATACATTTTGGTAACCTTGCCCTCATCAAATTCCCCTAATTAAACTTTAGGCTTTACTGGTTCAGAGCTTATCTGAGAAGCTTGTGAACAGTCCAACCTCCCAAAGACCTCAGCTTAAGGAGCTGAGGCTACAAGTGACAGGAAGACGCCAAAACAGAGCAGGAGATGTCAGCAGCATGAGGGATCTGGTCTTGCAAAGCTTCTCTTCTCCCAGGAGGGCTTTCTTTGCCACCAGGCTGTAGCCAAATGTAAGGTGCTCAAAGGACAAAAACCACAGTACTCCTTTCAGAAACCATGCAGAGGGGAAAAAAATAGAAAAAAAAAGATTGTACCAGAAGTGATTTTCCCTACTGCTTCCATAATGTTTACAGTCTCCTCTCATCTTTATTTACAAGACACGCTGCAATCTTGTATGCTAATGTATGCACAATTTGCATTCCTTCCCAGCCACAAACTCGTACGTTATGAGTGCCCACACTTCCTTCCACTAGCACTTACAGCACGCAAGCAGAGAAAATAATGCCTCAGAAACATTTATCTTAACTGTCCTCATCTGGTAACTTGTTGCAGTGCTGGAGCCCATTAATTCCATTAATTCTGAATGTAAAAACTTTGCTAATTTCAGTCCCAGAAGTTTATTCAAGCTTTCTTTTTTTTTTTTTTTTCCCCCACCTCTTCCCAGAGCCAAAGAGTTTAATACATTGGAATAAAATAAGATAAAAGCAAGAGAATGACAAGAAATTTGTTCTGATTTGAAAGTCAGTACTTGCGGCTGAGGAAAGTGCCCCCATGACATGGCTTTTCTTCCCTTTGTAGCACTGTCGGATGCTAGAGGGATCAAACACAACCCCCAAGCGACACCTGGAAAGGCCCTGCAAAGCAGTGGTTGGAAAATCGCATTTCCATAATTGCACAATCCAGAAATATTCTTCCTAATATATTCCTCTGTGAAGGCACGACTCCTGCACGAACCAGGGCTCACATCTTTGAGACATCCAGTCTTGTTTTCTAAATTGCAAGTGATGATGGAGAACTCCACCAAACCAGCGGAGTTAGCTGGGAATAACTTTTGTTCACAGAGCAATTTTTCCAACTCCAAGTTCCATTCCTAACATTTTGCTACATCACTTCTCAGACGGTAAAAAGCAATTACCATTATAAATCTTTCCGATCTAGACGACAGAAACAGGCTTCATCTTAAAGATGAGTGCATAACGGACACTTACCTCAACCCAAACCAGCTTTGTGTGCTCTCTTCTGCATCAATAATAGCAGAAAAGGGACTTTCAGGGGGGATTCATCTGTTATCATCAGACAACGGGTACTTTCTGAACACGTCAGCTGCTCATCTTTATTCCCAAGAAAGCCTGGAAGAGCAGTGCAAGCTGAGGCAGATAATTATGAGGTACCTAAAGTGGGCGGAAAGGATCCTGCCCTGTTTTCAACAAGCAGAACATTCTTAAGGTTTTACTGGATTAACCCACGTCAGTTCTGTTAGTCTCCTAATAAAAAAGCTTTCCTCTCTCCCTCTCAAAAAACAAACCCACATACTAATGGAAACCAAGCAATTATATGGTCTAGGTATTAAATACTAAGAAAACAGCAGCATCAGTCAAGAGCTTCCATGAGCGATTGCTCAGATATTGGGGAAAAACAAACGAACAAACAAAACAACACAGCTTCCACTCTTGCCAAAGACTTCTCCCCAACTCTCTCTCCAGTAGAAAACTGAGGAATACTGGAAAAGCTCAGAGAGGAACCAAGGTTCACTACTGCTCATATTAGTTATTTTGTGTAATAAAAGATTATTTTCAGTTTGTTTCTAAAGCATGTGGTTTTAAAGCCACGAGCATCACCAAACTTACCCTTCTCCAAGAAGCCAACAGTGCTGGGCATCCTGTCCTGCTACAAGGCATCCACCTGCAACACCCAGGATTTCACATATCACATAGTTGTCACACACATTATTCACATGCCACATTGCTGGTGATTATTGTTCCTAGGGGAGGATGAAGTTAGGAGAAGGCTCCTTTTCGTCTAAATCTAACCCAAGCTGTCTTGACTGCAGAGCCCAAGGGGGACCAAGGCATCAGCGAGCTGGCTGCCCGGTGTACGGAGGCCACGCGGCCGCAGCAGCACAGCGTGCCACACAGTTCAGCTCCGCAGGCGGGCTGCGCTTTCACCCCGGCCGCTGCCCTGCAAACCAGCCTTGGTGCCCACATGGAGGCGGGAAACCCACGCGTGGCAACGCGCTCACCGGCCACGGCCCATCACCACTTCCCGCTCTGCTTCCTGGAGTGGCACTGGATGCTCGGGAGCAGGAAGGACCTGATGGTGCCAGCTTGCTCACTCCTACCAGGACATGCAAACAGATTCCTGAAGCTCCCAGGGTTCTCTGCTTATTCCGCTCCAGTCTGGAGCTGCCCTGCCTCCCATTGAGATGCTAGGCAAGGGTCAAAAAAAGGGATAACAAAAAAGATATAAATATTTACATACAGGTATGTAAATACACACACGTGTGTATTTTTTAAGCAGAAATGCCTTATTTTCCTTTCCTGTCCTCTGCTCCATATTTCCCAAGCAGTTGAGCCCCAGCATACCCTACTGCTCACATCCTCTCTCCAGCCTGCCCAGCACTGTAATCCCTTTCATCCAACATCCCTCACGACACAACGTGTCACTTTTGCGGCACTCCCATCACCTTCTCCCATGAGTGAAGGGGGTTAAAAGAAAGGAAAAATTGGGCATAGAGTCTAGTTTGGGAACTTAGTTAATAATAAATGAGAAGGAAAGAAAATAAACAAAGCAAAAACACTCACAAACTTCTGCCTTAAAGTTTGCCCAGAAGGACCAACCCCTTACGGCAAAGCCCCTGGGTTTTAGATACGTGTACAGGGATTCTAGTGCAAAAACAAATGAACACAAAACAAAACAAAAACCACCAACAGAAACAAGAAAACAGTCGAAAGACAGCAAAGATCCCTTCCCCTATACTTAGCCTAAGAATTGTGGCTTCCTGGTTTTCAGCAATTAATCTGAAAAAGGACAGCGCAGGCTCATACCTTACCATTTATGGTTACAGAAAACTTCTGTTTCTGTTCTGGGAGAAACAAGTTCAGCCATAGCCAAGGAAACCCAGAGCAAAACCAGGAGGAAACTCCGAGCTCCACTACCTGATCTCTGACAGCAAGATTTTGCCTCTAATCAGCAGCGTGGCAGAAGTTCCTTCCTCAGCAAAGCCTCCGAGGAGGCAGCTTCGCACCAAAAACAGTAAGTAGCACCCTGAGCAAACCCCTCCCTTGGGAGCAGAGCGGCTTTGGTGCAGGGAGTGCTGGACTGCCAGCGGCAGGAGTCCTTCTGAACACCAGCACGACACGCTGGAGACCCACGGAGCTCAACGCAGGGAGGCCAAGTTGCTCTCCTCTCTGTAGCTGGTAAATTGGGATGCACCCTGCGGGTGCCTTGTAATTGTTAAGCACACGTTAGGGTTGTATTATAACCCAGAGGACTGGGGGGTTTGCAGCACAGCTTAGCAGCCCTTCTGCTGCTCGAGGGTGCAGGAGATGCCACCCAAGCACTACCCATGTCCCCGGGTGCTCCTGGACCCAGGGGGACACAGACAGGTCCCCCTGCACTAGCAGAGGTCACAGCACCTTGAGAGCCAGTGCGGGCTCCCAGAAACTCAAAAACTGTCCCCAAGGCCCAAATGCCCAAATGCCTCTGAATGAGGACAGGGCCTCGCTCCCAAGCACAGCAGATGGTCACCCCAGCAGCAGCACCAGCAGCTGTCAGTGCATTGATTACACATTGAAATTGCCCAGCTAATGTACTGTGTAATTTAAGTAGACTGCGGGGAAAAAAAGATTAGGGAGTGGGGACATTATGAAAAGATTTGGAGCTTATATTTCCCTAATAATGATGGTGGCACCCTGCAATTTTCAGTGCAAAAGATGCATTTAGATTTGCTCTCAAAGCAGGAGTGAAAGCAGTGGTGCTCGCTGCAACATCGGAATATCAGAATGCTCCAAGGCTTCCCAGGCCACCGAACCCCTCTGCGAGGGCACCTTTGTCAAGAATTTAGTGTTTCCTTGGATAAAGCCAATGAGTTTTCAGCATTGGTCCTAACACACATTTGTGGGGCTAGAAACAGAAGAATTTACAATCTGACAAAATTAACCTTTGTAAGACTGGAGGGAAGTGACATTCCCTAAAAGCATGTTTTTCTAACATTCAGGCATCTCTAAGAACAAAAGATGCAGGACTTGCGGCAAAAACAGAACCCAAGAACCTCTCCCTTAGGGAGGAAGTTACACAGAGCAGTTCACAGCCCTGACTGCTCTCTCCTATTGCACTCCCTGCTTTCCGCCAATGCAATTCTGCAGCACAGACTGCTTAGTGCTGCAGATTTTGCTGTCTCCTTGCTCACCTGAGACATCACACGTGTGCCAGGAAGTGCATGGCAATCCAGGCCTGCGGTCCCAGCCAAGCTGGTGCCACGAGCATCGCTGCTGTACCCCACCTGCAGAGCAAGCCCCTTATCAATCCTGTGTTTATAGAAGCACACCGAGGTATTTTTAGACCAGTCTTCCTTGTTAGCAGGCCCTGCATAATTCATACGTCCTTATTCACTCCCAGGTGGAGCAGACGTCTCAGGAAGTGGGGGAATGGGGAGGAACAGGAGCATGAGCAGCCCGCACTGAGCACCAGGGCGTGCAGGGAAGCGCAGCTGGGCAAGGCCCTTGGCCTCTTCCCCCCTGGGTTTCACGGCAGAACAGCCACTTTTGTCCTGGATGGGGCCAGGCAGTGTAAGACGATCAGGTGGGATGAGGCGCCTGGTACCTCTGCAAGGGGCCTGGACATCCTCCAAGCAGCCCAAGGGGCAGCCTACAATTCCTGGTAGTTCTTGGGTTAGCTCCCACAGGTCATAGTTTTCCACACAGTGAGATATTGCTCAGCTAACTGGACAGCTCTGGAAACTCTGCTGCTGGGCTAGAGCATGGGGAGAGATTTCCCTCAGGCCGTGCCGGCAGAGCCACCATGGCCTTGTGCTTCTTCCCCAGCCTCCTGATTATACAAGAACCATCATCACTCTCCGAGGGCTTCCTGGAAGCGGAGCAGGGGGTCACTTGTCCATCATTAGCTCCCCACCGCGTTACGAGGGACTAAATACCACCATACGCTCCCTGGGCCCTGCCCCAGGGCTCATGATATTCTTGGTTACTTTATTTCATTTCCTGCACGACCAAGGGCCACAAGAGCGAAAAGGAGTCAAATGCTGCAGACACAGAGCAGCAGTGACTGGACATTAAGTGCTGTGTTGTGCAATCAATCCATATTTTACATAGTTTGTTTCTTAAAGATACCATGTTTCCATTTATTCCAGACAGAAGGAAAAGATAGGCCAGCAGTTTCCACGGAGCAATAGTGGAATTCCGTGCACTGCCTCCCCATGTACAGCTCGACAGCGGCGTGCACGGAGCTACCCGTGCTTGCTGACAGGTGCTCCAGTTACAGCCTCACCACCAAGAAAACAACACGCAGGCTTATTTAAGGGCTCACAATTAACTTACGTAGCCACACGGGGTTTCTGCACACAGCTCAAATGCCAGCAAGCAGGTATGCTTCGTTATACAGCAACTGCCAGTTAAAAATGCCTCCTGCAATGTCAGTGAATTATACATGATCAGAGAAACAATTCCTCTCAAACGGTTGCGAGCAAAATTCACAGTGGAGCTTGATGTTTTATTTAAACAGGAATTGAACATGAAATTGGACAAAATTCACTGCTGCAGCACCAGTAACTCCTACTCCTAAGGAGGCCTCAAAACACCTTATTTGATATTTTATTTGCAGTTCTCCTGTCTACTTTAAATACATGTTTTGACAAAAATGTCTGTAACTAGCCCCTAGGCGCGCTAAGCTGCCAGTGATGATTTACAGTCCACATACTTTTGTATTTTTACTCTTACAAACAGTTACAAGTTCTGGTGAGATAATAACAGTCTATGAAGAGACTTTTTTTTTTTTTTTTTTTTGAGCAAAAGAACACATTTGCCAACTTAGGCATGTGCTTATCTCACACTCCATCTAAACTTAAGTCTGGGAACTTGCCCAGTCACTTGGTGGACAGGACTTGGAGAAGCACCATGTGGTACTAAAAACCAGGTAGCAAGAACAAACATTAAACAATTGCACATGCCTGAAGCTGAAATCCTAAAAATGCAGCCAATTATGGCATTAGAGCACTCTACATGTGAAAACTGGACCGAACAGGTCCAGGTGAAAACTGGACTGCAACATACCTTCCCTTTAGCCTTCCCCTCTGCTTGCCTCTCTTTGGGGTCAGCAAGAGCATCATTGAAGCCCCTCGCAGCACGGGGAGGTGGCAGGACCGGGGCTCCGATGGGGCCAGCTCTTCTCCACTGCCTGACTGTGTGACAGGCTGTGAGCACCCCAGAGGGACAAGGCCAAACAACAAATAGCAGTGCAAAATAGACTACACAAAATAGAAAAAAGAAAAGCAAAAAAGAAAAAACCACATACTGCACAGTAAGTATCAGGGAGGAAAAAATGCAGGTTTCCAAGAGGAAAAAAAAAGAAATGAAAAATCAATAGCACTTAGGTTGTGGGTTGTTCAGAAATGAGCTGGTTCCCCAGTGGGATACATATTTCAGAAACTTGTCAGCTTTTCCTTATCTTGTTTTCTTCCCCCCCGATTTGACTCCAGAATCCAAGGTTTCAGCTCTCCTGACTCTGAATCATGCTGGGAAAGAAGCTGGTGACCGCACAGAAGAGAGGGGAGACGCGAGCCCTGTGCCTGGGCCTGGCCATGGTCGCGTGCTCCATGATGATGTACTTCTTCATCGGCATCACCATTGTGCCCTCCTACACTAAGAGGTAACAACAGGCGCTTCCCCCTAAATACAAAGCTGCTCCTTTTTGCTGCCAGTATAGCTTAAGAAATAGTGTCCAAAGATGAGACTGTTTCCTACCCTTTAATTCATTTCACAAGTTCCCGTTCCACACGCAAAATCAATTTGTGAGGAACTGAAGTGCTGTGAACCTGAGCATGCCCTGGCATTCAGCTCATCCTTTTCAGGCTCAGAGATTCTCCTCTTGATAGGCAAAGCAAGAGCACACACTTCATTCTTGGGGCTAAGAGCATCTTTAAGCTCAAAAGCAGCAGGCTTGTACTTTGACACATATAAATGTTATCTTTGATATGAAGAAATTCTGAGCAGCCAGGCCTCATGATCGCCATAAAACTCCTAACTGACAATATAATCATTAGGAAAACTCAGTAACACATTAAAAGAAAAAGAAAAAAAGAGACTGGTGCAAGCCTTGCATTGTTTTTAAAAACAGGATAATTTCCATCCTCCTGATTACATTACAAAAGAGATTTGTTTAAGAACAGGAATGTTCTTGACTATTTCTCTGCTTTTTATGCCATCAAAACATATCGTGTAAGCAAAAGTGCACTATGATATCGGTAATCAAAGAGCAAGTCTTGAAGGAAGCCATGAACCCTTTCCACGCTCGCACTCTCAACCGGCACAAGTAAATGGGTCCCCAGCATGTGGCCCCTACGAAACCCTGCCAGAGGACTTCCTCATGAGATATATTTGTTTTTTTTTTTTAACCACAGTGTTTGGACAACAGAAACCGTGTGCAAGTTGCTCAAAGCCACCATCAAGGACAGAGACCACTGCTCGCCCAGCGAAGACTCGGAGGATGAGGACGTCTTTCATTACCCTTGTCTAGAGGTGTGGGTTAACCTGACAGCCTCGGGACAGGAGGTTTTGCTGTACAGCACTGAAGACACTCTGGAAAGAAACCGTAAGGTACTTGAAATATAAACTCAGCAAATTAGTCTCTACTAGTAGCTGATGCTACTGGTTCACAGGACAGGGAGGCAAGTCTGGTTTACACTAGGCGTAAACCAAGCCAGTTCTAAATTTTCCAAAAAATAGGTACAGTCTTAGAGCTTAAGCATTATATCAAACATTAAGGTAATACTTGTGAAGTGGTTATACAAACTGCAAATGAGGATTAAACAGTATTTACAAACATTCAGGTATACATAAGGTTCTATGAGTTGAAGCAGAATACTGAGAAATCACCTATATCTGCAGCTTGCTCAGTGGCCTGTTGAATTAGCACAGGAGAGGCCTCAAGGTAAACAGTGAGAGCACAAATCCCCAGCTCATTTCCACTCCAGAAGTGGAATGTGAAGCTCTATTCCTAAAACATCTGGAGTTTACAAGCCTGCAAAACTGGGCACAGACACCTGACAGGAGCACGGCAAGCAGGTGCAGGACAGGCAAGAGCCTCCAGAACTGCTATCCGAGTTACTAAGATCTCCACTGATAGCAGCGTGTCACCTTTACTCAGTCATACTTCACTACAAATCCCACATTACAGTATCTAATCTAACAAATCATCTTTTTTATTCCAGTGTTTCTATGTCCCAGGCAACTCCGAGAAGCCTAAAGAGGTGAAAACACGAATAGAAACCATTGCAAGCAACCTGAAAAGGTACCAGACCTTCCCGTGCTACTACGACCCCGGAGGAATACAGACAAATGCCATTCTAAGCAGACTTTATCCCCTCAAAGGCCTCCTCTTTGCCTTCCTCTGGCCCACGCTCTTGTTTACAGGCGGGTGCCTGATTATTGTCCTGGTAAAAATCAGCCAGTATGTTTCTGTGCTGTCTGCTTGGCAATATAAAATAAATATCTAGCATAGATGCTCACAAGATTTTAAATGCCTCTCGTGTGTATTGCCATTTGTGTTTCTGACTTTTAACTATACCAGACAGCAATCCATGGACAGGCATTCTAGAAAAAGCAAATGACATCTTCCATAGTTTATCTGCTACAGCTACCGATGCATTAAACAAGGACAAAATGTAAAGTTCAAGTCCTGGGCTTTGCATGAAAATACCTCTGAAGAACACAGACTGTGCTAGCAGATGTCATTCCTTTGGCTTTTGGGGTACAGATACTTTAGAGGACCAAAGCTGTTTTTTTTTTTTTTTTTTTTTTTTTTTTTTTTTAAAAACTACTAAACTCTTGCTTCATGTTTTAGACAGGGTCCTAGTTTTCCAACCACCTGATACCAGTTGCTGCCCACCCCAGTTGCTAGTGCACACACCACTTGCGTGCACAGTACGTACTCAAGGCACTCCTGGGGCCACAGGGACGATACTGGTCCAGACAAATACCCAGCATCATGGGCCTCTCTGCTTTTGGGAGAAAATAAATGAAATAAAAAACAAGCCCCAGAAAGTTTAAATTCGAAACACCTAAAACTAACTGTATATAATAGATATGTGCACAAAGTTCAGTAAAGCAACTTTTACAGGTATTAAGCTTTTACATTCAGCTCAGACCTCAGCTTTGCTTGGCACAGGAGAGGGGTCCCGTTCAGGGAACATCACCTGCCTCCAATTTTCATGTATTATAAAAGTGTGAGGCAAAGGGAACAAATCAAGGAGAAAAAACACCGTGTACCTTACTAAGTACAGCCACAGAGGCTGGCACACACAGACTTGTCACATTGTGGAAGTGTTTGTAGCACCTCAACTCCGAGGAATACTCGGCAGCATGGACAAATAGGTCTGCTGTTCTTGAAAATGACTGTTTCAGCCAATCTCCCAAACGGTCACAGGAGGAGTAGAAGATTTTTTTCCTGTATGCTCTGACTAGGAGCTGGGACACAACTAATATGAGCGTAAACTATCGCCTGGTTGAAGAACCAGTTAGTTCCCATCATTCACAGCAAAGTTTGAGAGCTCAGACAAATTTAAATACAAACTGCAGCTGGAAAACATTGTTCTAACCAGTGCAGTACAATTCCCTAGTATTACTGAGAAGAGGCATGCAGAAACATAGCCTGATCCATGTATTTTCCAACAGTGTTAATGGAAAGGTGTCAGAGTTGGCTGGCAAGAATAGCATACATGCTTTTCATCATGGTCAGCAACTCCAAATTAGACTAGGATACTACAAAGCAATAATTAATAACATCAGCAATTCCCCTTCACCTGAGAGAGCACACAGGGTCAGTGAGCTCCAGTCTCCAGGGGAAGCGACCTGCTGCTCTGCTGAAAATTCAAGCAACGTGGTGGGGCTGTAAAAAGAACATAGGTAGAGAGTTATTTCCATGAGGTGGAGAGTTCTCTCCACAGGGAGTGGAAATCACTTCACAGAAGGGAAGCAGAATGAGCAAGAGCAACTTGCTCAGTGGCTAAAGTAGCAGCCTGGAAATAATTCATCATCTGCTTCAGTGCTTTCTGTAGGGCAAGGCAACAGCAGCATGAGCTTTTGAAGGTGTTAAACACGGTACAGCCAAGTTACCTGAACATCAGCAACACACCCATCACTCTCAGGAAGTCACATGTTAACTTGGGGGCAAATTCCAACATTTCCCTACCTATCAGAAAAATATTTTGGGGCTTTTCATGGGCAGGTGGAAATACAACTTACTTTCTGGCTTACCAGAGAGCCCCATGCAAGTAACTTGCATCCTGCCAGCATCCCGAGGGCTTTCTGAGCCTCCCTGCATTCCCGCAGCAGACTTTGGGGCACAGTAACCAACCCAGGAAGAAATTAAAATTGCAAACAACTGCTCCTGGCAGCTCCCACAACAGCTCGGCCCTTGGGAGTCCTTCCCAGAGCAGAGACTGCTCCCAACATGCCCCAAGTAAGTGCTCATCACGACCTGAGAACTGATGGATACAGAATGGCTGTTACCATAAAATTACCATCCCCAGGAGCACTTAGGTATTGCCTGCATCAATATTGTGCTTTAAATGTGTCCTACTGACTGCACGTACCCGGCATCGCTGCAGCTGCAAATGCAGAGGGGGGGAACGGAGGTGACACCCAACAGATAGACCAGAGCGAAGCTAAGGACAGCAAGGCAGGAGAGCTGGGCTGCGCGGGCAACTCTGAAACCCAGCACTTTTTCTTGACCTTTGCATAGATTTATCTACACAAAACACAGAAAATCATCCATCCGACTGACATTTAAAGTCTTTCAGGCAGTGCTGATAGGAAATATTTTACACAGATTTAATCTATCAAGAACATACAGAAAGGTGGCATAAAACAAACTCAGACCAAGGGTATTTCCTGTTCTCAGTTCAGGAGAACGTACAGCAATGTATTTATGTGTGCTAAGATAAGAAAATTTCTTCCTCAAAGAGGGAAAAATCAATCTGATGCAAACAAGTGCAATGAAGTTCCGTTGTCCTCCCTTTTCAGCCTAACTCACCTCCAGAGCAAAACCCGCCCCAGCTGGCAGCAGTCTGAGGCCCAAATCCAGAAATTAAGGATTTATCTGTTAAAATTGAAGGTAGGAATCTCAGCTGCAAAAATCAACACACACTTGCTGCTTTTCATCAGGATTAAACTGTACTCTGTTGCAAATAGGACTAAGAGCAAAACAGAAAAATAAACCTAAAAATTAACTCTTCCTGAGACCTTTCCAGAGTGTCTCACTATGGCTGAAAAAAAACTAATTCTCTAGGGCATCAGGGGCATTTCATGTTGCAGGGCTGTGGCTCTCATTTCACAGCAGCTAGAGATGCCAGTGAAAACTGATGCCCATCCAAGCTGCTATTGCAAAGCAACTGCACCTTCCTCTCCAGCCAAGCTCAAGGGACACACCGCCCGCTCACACCAGTTCACACCAAGTTCACAAGAGGAGGATTAACAGGTCAAAAGCCCAATCAGAGGACACTGACTTTGCTGCAAGTGGCACAGTTAAAAAGAAAAAGCACGCACATTAAAAAAAAAAGTTTCCAAATTATCATTTCTCTAGTTATATAATCTACACTTCTCTTCTTGCAAATTCACCGCTTCTGAGCATTACCACAGACTCTCAACTTTGCAAGAAGGATTTAAGCACAAAAAGATTTATGTTCCACGAAAAGAGAAAACTGGCAGATACCACAAACACCAGTTCTTTCAAATATTCTTCCCCACCACATTCTCTGAACTGCTTGTCACCCTCTCTTCTGGCCCTCTTTTCTCTCTGCACTGGTTTAGAACTGCAGTATCCAAAAGGGCCATCAGATTCCTGCTGGGAATTCAAAGTTACACGTCCCACCCGCACAAGCCAAGTTCCCCACAGTTGCACTTTGTGTGTTTTTAAAGTGACTAAAATTCACTACCCCATTACAGATCTGCTCTTTGCCATTTATCTGCATTTTCTATACGACCATTTGACGACTTCTTCCTAAGGGTATTTACGTGCACCCATCTCAGCTCTAATTGCCCTTGACACATTCGACGCTGTGGACGCAGATTACCCCACGTACTCTGCGCTCTGCTCCTGCTCCTCAGGCTGCCCGTGTTCCTCCCCACCAGGGTCATCCGCACACAACCTCCCCATCGCACGCGTTACTAGTGAATGGGTGGTGAGCACAGAATTAAGCCTTCACTGTGCACATTGAGCAGGCTGTTTTACTGCTAATGAGGGATTTTCTAGTGACTTACCCCCCTTTTTTTCCCCTCCCTTTCACATGCTCATTTAGAGGAGGTATTTGGGGGGTGGTTGATAGCAGCTTCACCTATGCAGTATTTCCTTACCTTGCTTATGAAATGCCAGATACAGCAGCAAAGACTTCTGTTCCAGCTGCACCTACTGCTAGGAGAAACATTTTGCTAAAGAAAGCATTTTTTAGAATTGATTCTAGAAGTGAATTTGATTCTAGACAAAGGAAAGCTAGCTCAGCTTTGGGGCTTTCCCTCTGCCCCATGTTATAAAAACAGCATTTGCTCTTCTTGAATTTTCCCCACCCTCTGCCAGTGCCCAGAACTAAACTGCACTAGTGACAGGACTGCACAGATTCAGCACTCGACAGCGACTTCCGTGGGTCCACACGGATTCAGTCACGTCTAACTCATCTCAATTTTTTTACCTATTATTTCCTTGCTCCCATCTGTGCTGCTCTTTCCTGGTGGCAATTAGTTGTGCAAAGCAACTAGTCACAGTTACCTGGTTTTTGCAGACAAAAGGAAGAATCAGCAAGTGCTTCAGTCCTGGCATTTCCCATCCGTGTCTCTTGTCCATCTCATTTCCCAGCAGAGGGAAGCAGCAGCAGATGGGAGAAAGGAAGGAGAAAGAATGAAAAGAAAAAACAACAGCATTTCCAGCAAGAGATACAAGTGCAACATAACACACATCTGATCTAAAGAGAATTATCTGCCCTGCAGTAATACATAACTAAGAAAACAGTTAAAAGAGATGACAGAGCTAGAGATGAGTTTTCATTAGAGGCTGCAGAATCTAGCCTGTGTATCAACATTTCTTTTTACTCATGGAAGCATTGGGATTTTTTTGTCTGTTTACATGCAGGTTTGGCAGAAGAAATTGGGAGTCTCCCCTATGCAGGAGGGCAGCACTGAGGCTAGAATTTTGCTGCACTTGCTTTCTGCTTTCACCTACAATTTGCCTCTTTCGCAAGGCTGGTTTGCTTGCTCTTCCACCACATTCTTGTTCTGCTCTCTGCTTACTGCAGACTTATTTGTACGCTGCAGTAAGATCCCTCCTGCCTAAGTCTGCTCATAAGGAAATCCAGGCTAAGGTTGCCCAAGGAAGATAACCACAGCACCATTAAACTGAGTGCAAAGGAGGTAGTTGGGCACACAAGTAATAATAATAATTAAAAAAATTACCATGGAGACACTTGTATTTCACATGTACACCCTGGAGAATGTCACAGAAACTCCTCATTTAACATTTAGAAACTACAAGGATTCGAAATCTATTTTTTTCTCCCTCATCTTTTATTCTTCATAAAAAGGCAAAGAAAACAGATTGTTTTAAGAGCCAGCAGTCAACTAGTAGACTGTAACGAAAAGCCCAAACTCAAGAAGAGACCCATCACACACTGGATTTGAACACTGAGTAACAATAGTTATTAGCCACCTATTTAACTATTTTAACCCTTCAAGGCACCTTGCTTAATTCCCTTTCAAATTTCTCACTACCGAACTCCGGTATGTCACCTGCAGGCACCAAGCAGGCAGCCCAATGCCCTCTCCTACCACTCCCACTGCAGCTCTTTCGGCAGCCTGGTCTGTTCCCTTGCTCCTTGACTCCCCAAAAATAAAACAGACAAATACTGCAGCAGCTCTGCAGCATATCAGACCGTCTGTGTCTATAATCAGATTAATCAACCCAACCAATTAAAAAACACTTTCCACTTAATCCTTGATGCCTATCATTAGACAGAACTATTTCTATGTTAAGTTTCAACTTTCATTTTTAAACACTTTTGCATTAGAGCTGCTAAGTCATTTGCTGCAAAACGTTGTTTGCTTGCCCTTTTTTTTTTTTTTTTTTCTTTTGTGCAATACATCTTCTAACCTTCTTTTATAGACAAAAATGACCGAAAAAAAGAAAATCCTATGCAAGTCCTTTAGGACAATGAGGAAACACAAATCATCAAAAAAGCCCCAAACCCCACCAGCCTTTTAAAAGCACATATTTACAAGTAAAAAATTAATATATATTAAGTCTGTAACAAAAAGTTGTGATAAGCATCTTTCCCCATAGTACTAGCAAGCCATAACGTCTATTTTTACATCACCAGAAACACTACTCTGAGCAACCAGCTGTTTTAAAGTTTTCCAACTTGCATTTCTTACATGCTGCCAAAACAACTATAATTTGATCACATGGGACAGTTGGGAATCACAGTGCATGAGCCTGAAAATGTCCTTTCTAGGCAGTGCAGAGAATGGAGTCAAAGAGCGCTCCAGCAGTGGGGCTGCTCCGTCACTCCCCAGTCCAAAACAGCCCTCACAGCACTGGAGTATCTCGGGCTGCATCCCCTTCCCCAAAATACCCCAAGCCCCTGGAGCACCACTCAACATCACAGCTGATCTGATCCAACAGGCAGTTTTTCCTGAAAGGAAAACTTTCCTTGCACCCAACGGTCCCTTCCTGCTTCTCATCTCAGCACAGGGACCTTGCTTGGAGAAAAGCTGTGTCTTCTTTAGGATGTTTGTTTTAGCCTAGCTCACTTCGGCATCAGAAGAGTGGTATTTAAGAGAAGGGTCTCACAGCATTCACACTTACTAAAGTCTAGCTTTCTATATGGATTTTAAAATACCTACTGCCACTATAAACCAGGTTAATGTTTTCATAGAGTTCTGGATTTGGCTGGATTTGGACGGAACACCAGCTGTCATCCCAAGGCAGGCTGACTAGCAGAGTAAGGACCTATAGATGTATCTGTCCCAATAGGCACATATTGCCAAAAGCACAATTAGCTTAAATTAGCAGAAAGCATTATTTATTATTAATCAAATATGTGACGAGGAAAAGGAAATCAATCAAGCCCTTCTGAAGGCTGGGGCAAAGATTTCACTTAGATATTAGTCAGCCCCCTTCACCAATGGCTGCACCTGAACAGGACATTACCTGTTAGACAGATACACTGATTTTTCACATAGCCAAATAATAAAAAGGCAGTCATTAGCCTTTATTTCTCAAGTCAGGCCTTGCTGGCTGGTATCATAGAAAATTTGCTTCTTAATTTATTTTGAAAAGCAGAATGTAATACACTATCCTGGCGTATTTATGGGGTGCTCTTCACAGCACAAGTGCTGTTAGGTTGCTGCCCACATATCAAACTTCTCGCCATCAGTATTTTCAAGGTTCAGACTGCACAAACTTGCACGTCTTCAGCTCTAAAGCCTCTGAGTGCCTGCAGCATGTATTAAAAACGTGTATTGCAACGAAGTCTCACTGTGACATAAGGTGCACAGCAGAACGCCTGTGAACTAGAGTAGGGGACATGTCTTCTCACAATATTTTAAGCTTTTCTGAAAACAGAAGCATACGGAAATAGGACTTTTTAAGCATCATGAATATAAATAACAGCACATTGCACCAAATAAAGAACAAAGTGTGTTAAGAGGCAGATCAGAATAATTCCACTGACCTGTATAATTTTGCAGAGTTTGCCATTTGCGTAACGGGAAAACAGCGGCATTTTTATGGAACGCTGCAGCCTTCTTTTCACGCTTGCTGCACAGTGCAGGAATAGCAATGAGTGTCCATCGACAGGCACCGCTCCAGCCCACCCCGAAGTCAAGGCCGGAACGGAAAGTTCTCTTATCTGGAATGCCCAGGGATTCAGGCAGAGATGAACCAGACACTGGCTGCTTCTGCTAGTAATGGATATTCCGCCTGTGAGGCAGATCCCCAAAACCTTCCACTGCAGCAGAGGCTCTGGCCAGTGCTTGGAGTCCTTGCAAAGCAGCAGCTTCTCCTCCTCCATTTCCTATTACTGTGTAAGGAGAGCCGGGTTAGAGGCAGGCTCATGCAGCACCTAGTTGGATGGATCCACAGAGTAGGATGTTAATAAGAGACTCGCGTTTACATGACACTTCATCTCGGATGAGCGAGGATGGTACCCTCTAAAAGTTTATTTCCAAATTCAATGAATTTGATTAAATCAGTCATTAACTTCTTGTGCCTGTTGGAGGAGAGCCTGAGAACACTATGCAGAGACCAAGATGTGCCCCGCTATATTAGAGACTCTGTCAAGAGATCTAGCCAAGCCCCCTCCAAAGCAGATTTGGAAATAATACACAGTTTTGTATTAATGCACCAAATGACTTCATATTTAGCAGGAATGCAGAAAGAGCTTTGCTTGAAACCTCAGTCTGCTCATAACCACGTCTCTGCTCAAGGATATGGCTGACAGCATGAGAGAGGTCTTCAAGAGCATCAAACTGCTCTTTTACAACCTCTCAAGACGTGCAATCATCCTCTGGTGCAAGGCTTGGCAACAACAGCATTACTCCCTAGTCAAACCAAGCAAAAAGTTAGATTTGAAAACACAATAATGCTGCAAATGACTTCAGTGCAATGGCACATCTCGGCAAGGATCACAGTTCTACCACAGTTGGAATTTAGCCCAATTTACCTGTGCACAACCATTTGAATCCAGTTCATCAGCTACAAATTTCTTCATTTAAAATTTATTCTCCACCTGCAACAGTTAAGCTGCTCCAGATAGGTAGCCAACACTGAACTGCCTGTTTGCAGTCTTATTTTTCTTCTTTTTTGAAAGCATCTTTGGGTTAACTCAAATCTAAATGCAAAATTTTGCACTCGGACTCACAGTTTTGTTTGTGACACTCTTTGAAAGACTTTGAATCATAAACCAGTTTACGGATTACAATGGAGACAGACACAGTGTCTTCACCTGTCACAGAAAAAACACACTGCCCTATTTGACACACAACTTAAAGAACGGAAAAGACCACTTTTGTCCCTAGCCTGGCAGCTGAACATACAAAAATAACTAGGAATCACTTCTCCACCTGCATGAGTAAGGACTTTAAAAAAGTAAAACTGTGGAAAACAGAAATGACGTAAATATTTCTACTCCTGTCATTCAGAAGTTTTGTCTATAATACAGATTATCCTCAATTTCAATAGAAAGTCTTCTGCAAAAAAAAAAAAAGTTGTTGTTTCTTAATGCACAGCAAACAAAAATCATTAGTAATCATTAGAATTAAGCCTTATGCCCACCCTGCCAAGTGGCATGACACAGGTTTTGCTCTGAAGCCTTCTCATTAAGTTGATTATAGGCAGGGTGCAGGAGCACTAATAAAAAAATATAATCGTTGAAAGAAGCATTTCCAGCAGACAGCTTTCTTGGCTTTCTCACACTACGTTACAGGAAACTCAAAAAGAAAAGACAGAAATTAATGAAGTAATGAATTTGGAAAGGAAGAGGATGCTCGCATAGGTTGATATGAACATTATGCTATAGTTGAAAGTTGAGGCTTTGCCATTTCAAAGCCAAGGATGGCGAATAACAAGGAAGTTGAATTACTGCCTGTGCTTCACCTGGAAGGGAGGCAGCGACAGTTTTGTACCCAGAGGACATGAACTGAAGCTACTCTTCAGTTACAACAGTCTTCTGCATTGAAGCACAGGGATTCACACAAATTATTTAATTCCACTAGCCTCTTTCTTCAAAATATTCAAACTAAAATGACCATCTCTCAATTCTAACCGCATGAATGTATTTCAATCAACTATAGCATTGACCCTAAAAGTGAAAAAACTTCAATATTGTGCAAGCTGAGAACCCATGAGGATACGATGCAGTATTTTCAGCGTGACACCACCCTGCAGCAAACAGGGCAGCAAATAAAACGTACCCATTTCTGACGATTTTCCCAGAACAAGCAGTTCCTTGTGTAAGCAAAGAAAAAGCATCCACCCCATGATTTTCAAAGGGATATTGCTGCTCTCATTAGAGAAATGCCAACTTAAATTCCTGCACAGGAAGGAGAATGGAAATCTCTGCAGTACTGTGCTTCTATGCATAAAGGCGAGCTGATTTAGTTGCTCAAGGCACTGAAAAATAGTTTTACCCAAAGGACTTGGGAAGAGCAAGGAAGAGCTCTAAGGCAGTTTACCTGAGAAGTTGTATCGTTCACTGGCACTCCTAAGTCAGCAAAAACAATTATGACTGTTGTCCTACAAAACCCTGCAGAAACTGCATTCATGCGCTAAATACAGAACAAAAGAGCCTGCTTCCAGTTTCCAGCGGATAAAAGTCCTACCTAAAAGCTGCTGCACAGAATTTTGTTTGGCTTGGGCAGATTCTTTTTACAACGGGTCCCACTGATCTCTATAATGCTATGTTTAATATTAATGACGCTCACACTGCAGCGCAGAGAAGATGTACGACCATAATGCTGCGTTACTTCCACAGAAAATTTCTTTGCTTATCCCTTTCACGCTCACACTCCTTCCTGCACCCAAGTCCATGCTGCAACTTCATTCACTCACTTATGCTCTTGTAACATCAGCACAGCACAATCCCTGTGTTTTAGGGCCCTTCTTGTGCAAGCTACAATTTAAAAACATGCTTAAAGGGTTTAGGAGTTGGAGTGTCATTTCAAAACTTAGAAATGAAATGAAAGTGAGGAGCTTAGAAAAAAGTCCCACTAAGCTACCAAAGAGGTTTAAGGCTGCTAAGCAGGCCAGTAGGCACACAGGAAGAGCTATCCTTAACTGGACTCCACTATATTATTATAGCACTGCAATTCAATTTAACTTAATTCCCTGAATTAGAGTTCTATTAATGCTACTTTGAAAGGAAAATTTTTAAAGGTAAGCTGACTTATAAGGGGACGCTTTAGCACCACGTAAATTTTTCCAGCTTTTAAGCATTTTAACAGTTAAGCGACCCACGTGTTCATACACCGTTTTTAGCTCTCCGTACCCAAAGCACAGAGCTCAGAAATAAGGTTCCAGGACATGAGCCCGGGGGCAGCATCCAGAAGAGTCCTCCCTGCATCCCTTCCCAGCAGGCAGAAGCTGCAGGCGAGCTCTAGGTCCACAAACCACCACGCAGCTCCCCGGCACCGTTAGCAAGTGCAGTTCCCCCGAGAGACTTTAATCCCTACAGAGGAACAGAGCAGCTTGCAGGCATTATCTGTGCGGGCGGAACTACTAGTTCGTTTGGAATTTGTGCAAGTGTCACATGTATCAGTGCTCTATATATGTACTAATGCTATATGTAGGTATTTGCTGTCAAAAAGTTAGCATTTGTCCTATAGAACATGTATATTCCTCCTTTTTAGACGTAGCCTTTTTATAAACAGGAACTATTTTGACAAGAGATGAAAACATATTAGAGCACTACTGTAGTTTCACAAAGAAGCATTATGAGAATTGATATGACGACAGCAGCTCAAAGCAGGAAGACCTGTGGAGAACTTACTCTACAGAACACCAGAATTTTTTTTTTTTTTTCACGTCACACAACCTGCTCCAGAAATTGCTTTCAACCGATCTTTCACTCCTGTCTACAGACCATACAGACAGGCTTTAAGGAGTTAACTGTTGCTCAGTGCAAGATGACAGCTGGACCACAACAGCACAGGCATGGTATCAAAGTCCCCACAACCAACGCTTTGCAGCAGAGCAGCTCAGAAGTGTTGAACATAAGCGCATAAAGAACAAGACTGCCCCCAAATAAGGGGCATTTGCCTTAATACACATGCCAGAAGTACACCCTTTCTGAAAAGCAAATATGTTTAGACAGTTATTTTAGATGAAACCTATCGTAAAAAGAGGTTAGTGGTTCATGTCAGCCTGACGTAGTGAGGAAGAATAGTGAGAACATCAGCAAATATGATGATGATCCCCAGATGCAGCAAGAAGGAGCACCTTCCAAAACCACAGGGCTTATTTCAAGGCTAAACTTCAGTCTTTAAAAATTCCGTGCAAATGTTTATCTGCTTTAGGGACAGATATGCATCTTTGTGCATGGAGAGAGCTCACAATAAAAGGCTTGACAACACCAGCATGACATTCACAATAATCTAGAAATTCCTCTAAAACATCTTATTCTATCTCCTCCTAAGATGACATATTTAAGAAACAACCTGCAATTCACTTCTATCAAATTAGTCTCCTGAGGAGAGACCAGCTTTTAAGCATCAACCAGGATCTATCCCTTCAGACATGCCACACTGAACTAACGGTGCTAAAACACATTCAAGGAACAGAGACTGAGAGAAACTGCAATGCCTCTTTCTGAATAAAAAAGTTCCTATACTTGGAAATATATATACACACACACTTACAGAATTATAATGGTTGGAGAAGACCATATCAAGCATATTATGGTCTTTCTGGGCTAGCATTTACAAAGCTTCATCAAGTGGAAGTGGTAAATTAACTCTGCCAATAGTAGCATTTCTTTCCCATCAGGCACATCAATTCCCAAACTGATGACAGGGATCAGTAATTCACACAGAGCCGTGCCACTTCTCAAGTGCTGGAGATATGGCCACAGTATCTTAGTTTATAACTCTCTGCATGATAAATCAACGCCTCAATAGACATGTTTTTCACACACACAAAAAAAAGAGCCTCCAATAAGCATCTTAATTTAATATGGATCCACAGTATTTCTAGCTGAAACAGTCTCAGCATAACATGGTATATCATCCACCTTTAAATAAAGTAGACTTGAGGGGCAACACCGGAACCACACAGCCCAAGTTCCTAATGATGAACAACCCCCTGCTTACAGTAGTTCTCAAGCAAGGTGTAAAAAATAATTTGTATTCAAATTATACTGCTGAACACAGCAAGGTTTCTCCATTAGGTGACTTGCGGAAAAATTACTCCTAAAAGGACACAGTTATGTTTCAAGGAGGTACATGCTAGGTTTGGTTGCCTTCAAAAAGCTCCTGCAAAAACAGAAGTGCCAGCCTCAGTCACCCGGACTATTCACAGGTATAGCTGCTGACTAGTCACTCAACAAGATTTCTTAAAACATGGCAAGTACACAGAGCGTTTTTCTTGGAAAGCTGATCAAAAGCACAGAAACACTGTCAAATTCACTGTTGGATTAAACCCTCTGAAGCACATGAGCTCATTTTGGGGATCAGTCCTTAAAAAAAAAAATAAAAACACAACAACAGAACCTCAAACCTGACTGGTATGCGCTGAAACACTGACACTCTGAAGTCAGTTTGCAGAGAACAGAAGAAAGAAATAGTAAAATATCATCACATGGAGTTTCTAAGCAGTAAAATTCTCTACAGACTGATACAATAGCGTGGCCAAGAAAAAAATGTGGCCAGCATTCCTGTAGTATTGGGAGGGATGGGGGGCACCTGGCTCACTTGTTCATGCAGAAGCAACTTCTGCCCTGGCAAAGTGAAGCCATCAGTGCAATGCAAGGATTCCTATATTTGGCGGGGAGGGGTGGTCTTTCATTAAAAAAAAAAAAAAAAAAAAAAAAAAAAAAAAAAAAAAAAAAAAAAAAAAAAAAAAAAAAAAAAAAAAAAAAAAAAAAAAAAACCTACCATTTTCAAGTCCTTGTAAAGGTATTTATCCCCCAGCATGCAAAATTCAATAGGATTTAATAAAGCCTCTGCCAAAATAAATTACTCCTGAAATGAATTTGTCTCAGATGACCTTTATTATTCTATGTTCTCAGCATGACAAAGCACTTAAGTTAGTGCATCAACTATATAATCAGCCAAACTCAGAGCAGGATTGCTTTTTCACAGGTAAGCTAACAATGTAAAGAGCTAAAAGCCAAGAATGAACCTTTCCACTGGCAGTGCTTGATACTCTGTGGGCCCTCGCAACCCTCTATTCTGGCCCCACTGGCTTTGATAGAAGTACTGCGTCCAAATCATGAAAACTGCTGCCTAGGTGATCTAACAAAGACAGTGAGAAAACATATTAGGAGGTACTTCCTAAGTGGGACTAGCAGAAGCAGACAAGCAGAAAAGGGCCAGCCTCATCAGGGGGAACCTCCATCCAGCTAGGAGAGGCAGACACCACCCCAACAGGCATCATGCTCGTCCCCAACACACTCCCGGTTTGCACCACAGCTACCTAATGAGGTCTGCAGACTGGAACAGCTTCAGAAGGCGGCATGACCCAAACCTTGACACACTTACCTGGTCCAAGTCCACCTGTCACTGTGGCAGGCTAGCTGGGTAACACTTTCCTGGGATTCAGACTCCAACTAGGACAGTGAGGATCTCTATTTGGAGCAGACAGGGTTTTCTTTGCATTTACCAGCAACTTTGGCACACAGCTTCCATACCGATACCAGAAATCTGAACATATATACCACACGGTGAAGGAAGTAGACAAAGACGGAGTGTGAGAGCCCCAGGGCCATCCAATTTCTGTATGGATCTAGCTTTCCGAATGCTTCCTAACCTCAGTGAGAGGTGGTTGCTATTCCACACAGTCAAACAGACTGCACCCGCTAACAAAGAACACATTTGCCCATTACTTGTTCCGCTATGCTGTTTAAACAAAAATCTCACTGAAAATGTCTGAACGCCTAGCTTGAAGAATTCACAAATGCCAAAAGATGACAGATTATACCAGATAACCTAAAGAAAGCATCAGAAAACATCAAGCTGTTATAGCACAGCGGAAAGACAAATTTACCAAGCAGGAAAGGTGTCATTCAAAACCTCAGCAGAGACCAGCAAGTTGGGCACTTGCTCTTTACTGGATTTCTCAGCGCTACAGGCAATTTTCAGATCGCAGTAGATTAAAAAACTTTTGCTTGATGCAATTATGCAAATTACATAACAAGGTTTTATTTTTACACTCTCAAAACTCTATTTTGGCTCTACAAGATTAGCACCTCATCAAGTCTGTGGTAGCAATTTCTCTCTCACCCCCTACTGTAAGGCTCTTGCACCAGGTCTCCCATTTCTAAAAGAAAGCTTTCATCGGCCTTATTTTAAACCTCAGAGTACTTAACTCCTAGTTATCAGCATTGGATGTACTCCACCCACGTGCCCTGCAAACCAAATGTTGTGAAACAGTTATTACAAGAATGAAATTAGAAGTTAAAGCCAGCTGAAAAGCGAAAGACAAATTATAGATGCAAGCTATTGCTTTTTTAAATAAAAAGCAGCTTTAATAAGCTGCACAACTGTGGAAGAAGTTGGCCATGAGCATTCATTCCAATAACATCATTCATTTTCAACACGAGTTGAAAAACGCAGCTGCGGTTAAAACCTTTCCATACCTTACATTAGTGCAGCTCATAAATAGCAATCACGCTAAAGCTACAAAAGAGAAGAGCCAAGAACAGGAACCCCACAAATACCACCAAAAAGAAGAGGCAAAACAGAATTTCAGTGGCATCCTCGACAGCAGGATTCCTATACAGCTCAACCAGGTATCCTTACCAGGCCTGGATCCCAGGTCTGGATCTGGAGCAGCCCAGACCAGGAAGGACTTTGCACATTCTGCTGCAAAGCTGCCAATATTTGAAAACACTACCGAAGAGAAATCCTTAAAAAATGCATTAGAAATATTGCCCCCAAAGAGACTCAACCTGCTTTTCAAGACTAGCTTGTGAACCTAGGAAAGACCGACAGATTTTGCCACATTGCCATGTACAAAACTTCAGTATTGGAGATAACTTCGCAGCCACCTAATTTGGTGTCAAATGTTTTTATTGAGGTCTTTTCTGGAAATATCCTAGAGGAATAACATGTCATTTAAAAGGTAAATGCTATCAAAAAACAAACAAACAAAAGCCCTATGTACATAAAACTTTACCTCACAAGATAAATTAAGCTTATTTTTGTTCATGTAATACATTTTTAATTCAGTCATGTGACTATCATCCACTCATATTCCAAGCTACATATTTACACTTGTTCATTTTTCAGCAAGTATTAACATGGTTAATTAGGTCAAAATGTATAAAATGTATTGCGGTAAGTTCATTTTGCTCCATTTTAAACAGCCAAATATATGAGGTAAGATAGTATATCCCTACAGCAGCAGCACAGATACAAGTTTCTTAAGCCATTCTCCAATACCTCATTTCTGCTGTAGCTCATAGGTTAAAAACAACACACACACAGAGGATACTCAATTTTCAGATTGCTTCAATGCAATAGACCCTAACAGTAAGATTACCTGATCGCTTTGTCTTTTACAGAATTACAGAATCTGCAGAATAATCCATCAGTATTCAAAAATAAATAAATAAATCTCTATCGAAACTATTGACGAATATAGTGCTGGAAATTCTCCTATAATGGGGGGGAGGACGGAATAAGGAACTTAATTTTATGTCCTTAGCATTTTCCAAGCATGTTCAGTTTAGAAAAGTCATGGTTATTATATCTACTGTCATTAACTTACATGCTGAAAGAGCTCGACTTTCCCACTGATATACCTGCCTAGTCCCAGAGTTTAACAGCATTCTGACAATCAGAAACCACATCTGCACGTGCCTACTGCAAAAGTGTTACACAAAACATAATGCATTTTGTTTCCCAGACCACAAGATCACTTTCTCTTGTTTTCTGAAAGAAAATGACATTACATAATCATTTGGGGGGCTACATGTTTGCAAGCCATGAATTTCTTCACCCATGTCTAGCACACATGCAGCTATTTGGTCATTTCCAGAAATATTAATCTCCGCAAGCACTCATTTATAAAACACTTGAAAAGGAGGAATAGACCGTTTCCACTTCCTCCCATTCTCGGTTCTTAAAACCCACCTTGATTCAAAGAAGACAGACAAATGTACATATACACATACATATATACAGATTGCATAACTAGTGCAACCTTTGCTGAAGTAAAACTTTTTTTCACTTCATTTTTCATAGGCATGCAATAAAATGTGTAACACGCCAAAGAGAAGGGCATTTAACTTCACGCGCCATACGGATGCACGGACCTGTCTCTAGGTTTGATGGCCAGGAATTTTCCAGCACGCACAGTGTGATCACAGAGCTTCCCTGAGCAGAGCCAGGACCCATCGGTGCTGAGCAGCGAAGTACCTTTAGCCAAGGACTCTTCTCCACAAAACGTTCGCTGCAGACAACTTATCTGGCAGCCCCTCTCCTCAATGGGTCATACCAGCCTTTTACACACAGAAAGTTTGCCCAGCTTCTCAGGACCATGTGAACACGTAGCCCCAATGCTGCTCAGTATGAGCATGCATCATTCATCCAGCTCCTGCAGCCACCTTCCCTCTGAAAGGGTATTTACAAAGCTCAGAAAATCCTGAAAAGAAGGAACTGACACTTGAGAGCTTTTCCAAGAGCCCTCTGAATTGTAGCTGCTCTAGAGCCAGAACTCAAGAGCAGAAGGTGGGCTAGACAACAACAGGAGAATCAAAATGTCTCTTTTTAATGACACATAGGTGCACGATCGCTGGCATCTCCTGAACAACCACAGTGAACCTTCCCATATCCTTCCCTTATCCTCCATCTAGCACCATTTACTCCGCCCTCAAAACTGCAGGGGCCACAAAGCCAAATCTAATATGGCGCCAGCACGTGCCGAAGAAACAAGATTAGGTTCCAGTGAGAGAAGGCAGAGTCCATGCCAGGCCGCAGGAAAACGTGAGCTTTCCTCACCACCTCACCTAACGTCTCAGAAGAAAGGCTCCTATTTAGAGGCACAAAGAAGCAGCAACACAAATCACATGACAGTAATATATTAAATATATACTTTTATATATATTAAATATATTACTTTTCTTTCATGCTGGGGCAGGCTATGGGGAGAGCAAGATGTTTGAAGACTTTATCACTGCACTGGAACAGATAATTAGGCAATTAAAACTATGAAAAATGGACAAATTACTAGTTGCAAATGAATTCCACTGCAGAACAGATATGGAAGTAGCAAGAACACAGAAATGAGTGTGTTTTAATAGAACAACTACAGGAGGGGCAGCCCAGGAACACGGGTGAAAGGGCAGTTAGCTTGCAGAAGCTTATCAGCTTTTCAAAAGCAACAGTTGGAAGGATTTTCTCCCTAAAATAATTTTGCCTTTTTTTTTTTTTTTTCTTGTGTTGATAACACATTAACAGAAATCCAAGAGGCCTCAATTCAGCTTGGTTTTCTGTTGCTCACTAAGGCCTTCCAAGTGCAAGAGGTTTTAATGACACAAGTAATCTCTCTGCACACGGCCCGAGGTCCCAATGCCGAGCAGGACGTTTGCTCATTAGTCACTGTGCCCCAAGTCAACTTCCAACACACCCTGTCTCACCACATTTGCTCCTTGACACATCAGATCGCTGCCATCTCCCATACTGCAGTACAAACGATGCAGAAGTACAACACAACCTCACACAAAGCCCTATTTTAATGCTGTAAGTGTGCCCGCTTGCTTTCAGGACCTCATCTGAGCTCTTCCCTTGAAGTTTTGGTCCTCTGTTGAAGCCAGGAAGGAATATGCACTGCTGCTCTGAGCAGCTGAAGAGGGACGTGCCTCCCTGTGAACGTATTCTGTAATGCTCCGTGCACGGATTCTTTAATGCTCACACCTCACTGCACACAGGTTGCTGTAGCAGAGATCTTGTCTCACACAGCAGCAAGGACCTCTGATCCACCGCCAAGGTCTTCCGAATAGGAACACATTAATAGCAAAAATAGGTGATATTTGCACGTCCAACTCTGCAGAGAGATCAGCCATGAATTTCTGGGCTGGCACCCCACGGAGCCCCAGCACCCTCAGCAGCACCAAGTGTCCCTGCTCCCATCCTTGCTGCCAAATGCAGGAGGGGGCTTGCCTCTCCTCACATCCCATTGCAAGAAGCAGCTGCATTTTTAGCTGCAGCCCAAGCAGCTGCTTTCTATTACTGCAATTAGTCAATGGAGGGGAAAAACAAACATACAAAAAAAGAATCTTTTACCATTAAAAAAAGCAGAAGCCATACGATTCAGCTAGGAATTGCATCTCATGAACTTTGGAGCAGTTCCCACCTCAGTAAACCTCAAAAAGATGGAAGCATCAGAAGACAAGGAACCTTGCTCCTCAAAAGATTTACTGTACAGTGTTTAAAAAATTAAAGAGTATTAAGCAATATGAAGATAATGAGACAATGAAGACCATGGGGTAGCTCTTGAATGTTGAAGAGGAAGGGCGCAAGTTAAAATGTACAGAACAGTATAAAACAATTCCCATGCCTTGGCTTTATATGCAAACAAAATTGACTGGAAAAAATTCTAAACAATAAATGAGAGAATATATAAGTACTTTTTTTTTTTTTCTTTAAATCAACACTTTTGAGTAAGATTTCAAATAGTTTTTCTTTCTAGTTGTGGTTTCATATGTAGCAATATTAAAATGCTTATTTTAATTAAAGCAGTTCTTTGATGTGAATGCGAGCAACTCATGCACATGGTTTATTCCTTCCCAAATCTGCTTCTTCCAGTTCAAAACACAAGCAACTAAGCAGGAAGAAAAAGAATAAATTAAAAAATAAAAAAAAAGAAAGTTTAACGAAGTTTTAAGTTGTTTGAATCCCAGGATGCCACTCTTATCTAGCCCAAGCAGCTTGAAATGAGCCATCCTCAATAAGACAGGGCTCAAATAAAGTGAGACCATGGCACTGCTTAGCAAACAGAAAGGCACCAAAAGCCCTACGTGGGCATATTCAAGGAACAGGGGGGATATTTTGGACACTTTGCCTCTCCTTTCTAGCCCCACACACAGCATTGCTCTGTATTCACGCTGAACCGGGATGTGCTGCGGTGTCCACACGAGGCTGGGGGCAGTGGTATGCGGGACAGCTCCTGGAGCACGTATGAAAAAGTGACCAAAGAGAGGATTCCCACCACTCCAGGGAGCCAGGGGCAGCGAGTTGGGCAGCTGTCACCAGGCAGCATCCGAGCTACTCCAGCATCCGAAAGCACGCAAGTTCACAGGTCCCCCTGGGAAGGGAGAGCTCCGGCACTGCATCGTTCCGGCCCTCCGGGGCATGTCTGGTTTGCTTTTCAAAGGGACATCCCGGCATCAATCACAAATTACAACCTCTGCCAGCGAGACTGCTACGAGTTCTCAGTCTCTCCTCTGCCTCTCCCTAGCAGCCTGTGGGTAACAGCACAAGCAGAAAGGATAAAAGAACTAAGAACAAGAAAAAGTAAAATTAAACCAATTGTCATCTTTAAGAACAACCAAACAGCTGGGTATTCACATTTTGAACCAGAATTCCCATTTTCCTCTGCAAGGCCGAAGTTTTCCCAGCCTCTGCAGCAGAGCCCCAGAGCAGAGCAAGCAGCTCTCAAGGAGCAGCGCAGGCTCTTTGCTGCCGGCACCTTCGCAGGGCTTTTTGCTCATCCTAAGAAACAGCTGAAATCTTAAAATTCACACAGGTGTACACGTGCCGCCAGGCACGTGAAATTCGCCGGGGGAAAAAAAAAAAAAAAAAAAAAGGGAGAGAGGGAGAGGGAGAGGGAGAGGGAGAGGAAGAAAAACCCACAAATTTCTTCCCTTTTGAGCAATCACCATGAAAGCATCAAAGAAAGCGCGAGAGACGAAAAACGCACAGAAAGCACGAGAGACTCCTCAGCCCCACGTACGTCCCCGAGCAGCTCGGCCCGGGTTTCGCCGCCGCTCCGAGGAGCGGAGCCGGGACGGAGCAGCGCGGCAGCCCCGGGCAGGGCCCCGTCCCGCCTCGCGCCGCGCCGGCCCCCGCGCCGCGCACCTTTGCTGAGCGTGCCCGTGATGAGCTTGAAGAGGGTCCGGGCGAACTTGACGAGGCCGCGCTGGCACCGCCGCGAGCAGCCGCTCATGGCTCCGCCGCGGAGCCACCCGCTCTCCCGCCCGGCGCTCCCGGCCCGAGGGGAGACGAGAGGCGCCCGCTCCCCCCCGTCCCTCCCGCGGCAGGTGCCGGCGCCGCCCCCCACTCCGCCCCGCCGGCGGCAGCGCGGCCGCCCGGTCACCGCGGGAGTCGCTCATCTTTCCGTTCCACGCCCGCCCAGTTGTTCCCCACGCAAGAAGATGCCCCGTTTGCTCTGAGGGGGCGGCAGCCCCGGTGGGTGCCGCGCTCGAGCCGCCCCGGTGCTCCCAGGCAGCCCCCAGCCCGCGCCGTTCCCTCGTGCCGGGGGTTGTTCACGGATTACCTCAGGCGGCAGCGGGATCGGCCCTTCGCCTTCTCGTCAGGCGCCGGCAGCTCCCGCCTCGGGGAATGGGGATGATCCCTGCGTCCCGGGGACATGGAGTTCCTCTGAGGGCGGCTCCAAATGCCGCTCGGGCGGATCCGGGGCTCTGCTGAGCCGCTCACCGCCGCTGAGGCGAGCGAGATCGCGGGGCGGCAGGAACCCCTCCGGCCTCCTCGTGCTGCAGGCGGCTCCGCGCGGCGCTTTTACCTCAGGCGAGCGGCGGCGGCGCGCGCGGCGGAGCGGGCGGGCGCAGAGAGCCGCGCTGCGGGGCGCTGTCCGACGCGGGGTGCTCACCACATGTCGGGTGGAGCCACAGACCTCGACATCGCCCTTAGGTTTTTCATTCTTCTTTTCGCCAAATGAACAGTTTGCCACTGAAAAATTCAAAATACACCCCGAAGGATTAGCAGACTGCGACTCGCCCAGCTGGCCAGCCTGCCCATCACCATCACCGCAGTCCTCCCCAGTGCCCCTCAGCGCGTTTTTCCAGAAGTTTCCAGAAAGTTCTGTCTCTTCCCTTGCTCACGCCCCGCCAAGCGGCCTCTAGAGACCCTTCACGAGCCTCGAGCAACCTCCAAAGTGCGGGGCCGACCTGTAGAGAGACCTGAGAAACTCCACCGTGAGGCCATCCTCTTCTCCAGAGACCCAGCGTTGGAAAGGTGA
>VZSV01000116.1:1945934-2125509 GCA_013398735.1 Nothocercus julius
GTTAAGAATCAGCAGTAGGGTTTTTACCATGTCAAGAAACAGACCATTTGCTGAACTGTGATTGGCACTAGTAAGAGAGGAGGCTGGGAGGCTGCTCCATTTACAGGGGAGCTCCTTCATAGGCTGGGGACACGGATCCTACCGACACTTGCAAATCACAAAGGTGCTTTGCTAAGAGCAAAAAATGGACTCTTGATACAATCTGACCAACCATAACTCCAGAAACTCCTGAATGAATTAGTCACAACAAATGCATGTTTATGTTGTAGTACTCCCGAAGTAATTGCTAGTAATGGTCTGTTCTGTTAATTACCAACCAGGACTAGCAAGTTTCAGTTCTGGTGCTTTGAAGGGTTCTGTTTCAAATTGAGGTAAATCAGCAGGATCTAACAGGATGAGCCCTGGAAATTCTCTCCTCCCAGAATCTGGGCATTAGTAGGGCCATTTCAAAAATGATTGGTCCAAGCCTTAATATTTCTATATGATTTTGTCCAGGATCAGAGACCAACCCCTAGAACTACAGCTTCCCTCTGTAATAAATCTGCAAACTTTCTTGGCAAGCTAGAATGGCAGATAAAGAGGGGAGAAAGAATACAAAGAATACAAAAATCTGATTACAAGCATGAGAAAAATCACTTAGAAGTAATTCTCTTTTCCAGATAAACTCAAGTATTTGCACAAGGAAAGCAATCAGAAAGTCAAACTTAAAAGCACTTTGCTTGTCGATAGTGTATCTGCCTCTATATATACTTTCTATATGCTATTTACACCTGTGTGTGTGGAGCTGGGTTTAGGTTTAACAGTCATATGAAGTGGCTGCTGGTGGAAGAGAAGGAGAGGGAGGAGAGAAGCTAGGCAGGAGCTGGCGCCTGGAGCCCAGGCAGGAGGTCACCTCCCAGCAGGGAAAAAGAGCCAAGTGCTGGACCAAGTACAAAGCGTCAACTGAAACAACTCCTTACCTCCAGCTGCTTCAGAAGAAGAACATAGAAAAGATGATAGAGGGGGCAGAGGAATATTCTTAAAACAAACTTCACTGCAGCACATATTTGACTTTTACATGCCAATTTCAGCTGTGGCTGGATATCAACCTGCTGGTATTACAGGTCTTGATTTTCAGCCTCTAGTAATCACAGCCTCCGTGCACATCTGATTCCTTAGCCAACTCACTGCCTGACAGTGGTGTTCAAGCTCTAGGGCAGAGACCATCCATCCATGTGGCTGTAACAAGGCAGCGAAGCCCTTCTTGCTCATAGACCAAACGGGCAGCAGAGCTAACGCAGCCCAGAAAGCAAAACGGCTGCCCAAGGTTACAGTGCTCACAACCAATACAGAAGAGCCCCCACTTCCAGGCAGGTTCACAGATCCAGCACCTGCTCCCACAGAGCACGTCAGAACATAAGGATGCAGGTGCCTCCTGAGACATACCCGGCTTGGAAATTTGGGGATTATATCAAACAGTCTTCAACTTGTCCCATACTCAAACTAAGAACCTGCCTCATCTCAAAAGGGACAGAGTGAGAAAAGTCCTTATCAGTGCTGCACAAAGAAGACTGATCTCAGAGGTGGTTAGTGCAGAACATTAGCACTACTCTTTCTCTTTAATACTCAAACCAAGTGCAGGTTCTAGTAGCTCTGTACAGAGCTCGAGTCCGCCTTCTTCACAAGGAGAATCCCAAAGTGCATAATCAACTACTTGATTTGACTGCACTTCCAAAGAGACTTAACCTTTACACAGAACAACTGGGTGATGAACAACATTATTATGCATGTTGCAAGAGTGACCATGTGTTATGCTAATAGAAAAATGTTCACTTGCACGAAAATAACCTCCCCCTGAGATTTTTTCATTAAAGTTTAATGCTTGCTCTATGCTTTCTTTGGAATACAGATCATTTGTTCGCAACACCAACAGCCTCATAAAAATCATCTGTTTTTCCCCTTTAATGTCAAGGCCTCACTAACACCGCACTCCATCCTCATTATCAGCCTTACTGCATTACACTGCTGTTCATAAGCTTTCAGCAATGGAAAAACTAATTGAATTTCTTAACATATTTTCCTTTTCAGAATTGTTCTTTTGTGAAGGGTGAAGTTAAATTTAGATGAATTGTGTGTCATTTGCAGCTCCTTTTAAATACAGCACATTGGAAGCTACTTATAAACAGGTTTAAGCCTTTGCACTAAGCAAAATAGCCAGGTGGTGGTCACCTTAGCTCTCCCAAATCTGTTTTCAGGCACTATACAGGTACAGGGAGGCTCTGCAGCACCCTGCCTGTGCCAGATGATAAGCAACAGCAAAATGGTTTTGTGACTAAAGGATTGGACACTACCATAGTGCAAGAAACACCTGCTGTGATCACCACCTCTGTGCTACAGAACAAGTTCTCGGCTGCCGCAAAGATTGCAAGATTGTTCAGATTTGTGCTGTGCAGTGATTTAATGACCCATTTTATTTGGGCAGATATTAAACCAAAAAAAAAAAAAAGAGAGAAAAATCACTTATCTTACTGTTTGATAAAATATAACAAATGTATTAACTGATGTGGAAGAGCCATTTAATCAAGAAGTGAGTCCAAGAGAAGCCCGAGAAAATAGCAGAGCAGCTGGGTGAAGTAGGAGACAAAAAAGGAGCACGAAGTGCCACTGTTCCAAATTGCATTTGACCGATTCTGACTGCTGAGAGGTACGCAGACCTTGCACGAGATCAGAATGAGAAGTTAAATGTGCACCAGCACAGCAACTAGGAAATTTGTTTGGGTACCAGAGGGTACCAGAGTCAGCAGGGCCCAGGTCCTGTGAGACCACACAGGTTTTGGAACAGCTGGCAGGAGCTGCACTGCACGTTATGAATAAGTGTGTTTATTCAGCATATCAAGACTGGGATAAATAGCTGACACGAAAAACACAGATGAAAAGTTCCTGCAATGTTTACGTTAGTTCACCAGGGAACTTGATGTTCTTTTGCTTTATATTCTCCTGAGTTTGGCTTGTAATAACAGCCTTTGACAGTACTCCACAGCACCGCTGTTCTCTCTGAGTCTTAATACACCTGCTTTTCCAGATGACTTTTCATCTGTTTGAAGCTTTCTTATCATGGCAGCTGCAGCGCCTTGGGCTCAGCCCGTTTCCTCCACACGCAGCTCCCTCCCTCCCACAGCCGCTTCCGAGTGCCCAGCCTCACGGCAGAGCCCCCACTGATCCAGGCTTTGGAGGCAATCCTGCTTCAAAGGAGCCACTGTAGGAGCCGCAGCACCTTCTGCAATATCGTTAGCACTTGAGGAACACAGGATAGACCCAGTTGGATCCCATTTGAAGCAGTAGATGCTTCAAAGCAAAGTCAGAATTCCCATAAGGAAGAACTTATCAGCAGAGGAAGTTTCTTGCTAATGCTCTTTAAAAACTGCCAGTTTATGCTATGCATAATTTGGACACTGGAGCAGTTCAACAGAAACAGTGTGATGCTGTACCAAAGCTGATTAGCCCTGTTAAGGAGCAGTGTACATTAATTTGGACAAAAAGTTTTACTAAAGCATCTATTTCTGTCTAACATGAATTTTTTGGTGCTCACTGCCGAGGAAAAGATGCTTTGCAGTTAATGCATAGGACTGGAGGTTGGAGCGCATGCATTGAAGTTCCTACTCTGCTGCACATGTTCTGTGCACAGAAAGAGAAGCAGTGTCATAAGGGAGATACCTAAATTACTACCATGAAGGAGGATCTGGAAGACAACACAGTTTCCTTTCCTGCTTCACTTGGGAAGTGTGTCCTCTTTACACACAGAGCTTGCAGGGGAAAAGAAATGTAATGAAAAGCATCTGTTATGTAGACATTTACATTCCCCATGCAAAATTCTCCATCACCTGATCTCTGACCAGCAGTTTATTCAGCAAATGAGCTCTCTCCGTTACAAGCATCATCAGAAAATGTGACAATGTGCTTTTCAGAAAATCTCCTTAGAACTAAATTACTAAATATGCTGTACTACACATGCCTCATTCCCTACACTTGGCTTTGTAAAATGGCGATATGCATGGTTGGGAGAGGAAAGCTGGAAACATTCTGTCAGAGATCAGTGTTCAGACCTGATTTAAATTCATGAATAATTCTGCAATAATAAACACCGGGAAATGGAGATATTGTGAAACTAGATATGAATACAACTAAATCTACCTCTGAAAGCAATGCACTTAGAGCATTATTTGAATACTTTCCCAGCCTTATCCAATTTTAGCTCGCTTACTACTTTTCCATAAATAAAAATATTTTACCTTGAAACTTACTATAGCCACAGAAAAAAACTGCTCCCATAGGTTCAGCTACTGAATTAACAGTTGCCTGTTGTGCTTCCTTTCCGGGAAAATTGAAAATATCGCCTCACTGCAAGCAATGCAATCACCCAAAGCCTGTACCCATTTAAAATACCACAAAATTACCTTGTACCTTTTCCAGCAAGTGCTCCAGCAGAACTATAGATACGCTGTAATCAGCTTGGCTTCTCCTTTCTGACCAGACTTTTCTTTGCACCCTCCCACCCGGGACTCATTTTCACTACTGTGGAACCTCAGGTGAATTTTTTCCCTCCCACATCCATCTTTGAAACTATTAATACCCAAACCCTTGCGGGAAGTACATGCTGCCGCCAAACCTCCACCTCAGGGCTCTTCCTGCCCAGCTCCTTCCCTACAGCACCCTTCACTGCATCAGTTTGATGGAAGGAATTCAGGATGCAATAAGAGTTGCTGGAATGAAAGTTTCCTTAAATCCTGCTCAGTGCTTGTATTAATAGAGCATCAAGTACACCTGGGGCTCTGCCCAAGACATCAAGCGAGCTACAGCATGAGCCTTTCCGTGCCATCCAGATGGCACTTGAGCTCTATCTCTCCCTTGGTCCTCTGTCTCACCTGTGGATGACCTACGAGCAAAACACTCAGGCTAAGAAATACCTAAAGCTAAGGAAGTATTTCAAGACTAGCAATACAGATCCTCTTAAAGTGAAGGTGTGAACTGATCTGAATCCTGAATGAAATCAGCTATTAATGTTCTCATTTTTGCTACTAAGAGCATAACCCACAATTCAGCAGCTGGTTGCCACAGAAGCATTTTAGGATCCTTATCTCTACAACCAGTTACTCAGACTGCCCTTTCCAATAACTCACATGACCCCTAAAAAAAGACAGAGCATGCAATTTCTTACATTTTCTGAAGAAAATGTCTTTTTCTGAGGCACATTTTCAAGAAATTGAATTTGCCTGGAACTCATGCAAGCTTCAACTTTGCACATCATTTAGGCTGGACTATGTTATCTCAGAGTGGAACCTGTGGCAAGGCAAGCTGCACCTCACAGGCTCCCCTCCACAGCAGGCAGGGCTGCAGTTCACCCTCCTCACACGCCCTGCTGGGCCTCCCTTCAAGCCCAGTAAACACCAGCAGACCCCTGGCCATGCACATATGTGCATGGACACCTCCCCCCCCAATGATACCCATCCTGAGCTTCGGGCCTCCAACCCCATCCCTCACGCTGCAGATCCACTCCTGGTCAGAGCTGCTCATGGGAACATGTTCCTCGTAACTCTCCAAACACCGTGCAAGGAGACAGGGTGTCCTCGATGCCTTCCACATCTCAAGCCATGCTCAGCCTATTCTGCACCAACGCCTCCCTGTCACTTTGCCCCACATGGGCCAGTTGTCTCTCTATACAGACCAGATGATAAAGCTTAACTTGATTAATACAGTAACACTCTATTGCTCCTGTTACACAGTTTCCTTTTGTTTTTCAGATGAGCTTCTACTCTTGTCATAAAAATGTCTCAATATCAAAAATTGAAAAACGGGGAATGCTGTGACACACCCAAAGAGGACTTGTTTTCATTAACATATGCTGTCCTGGAGAATAAGCATGATTCTACATGCAGTTGTATAGAGGCAGATGTGTTGACACAGTTCTGATCGTTGTGCACAAATGACAACCTGAGCTCATCATGCACAAATAGACTCTCCTGCTAAGCCATCCACTCATTAACAAGGACAGCTGATGCATATTCCAGAGCTACACCGGCTCTGGGAGCTCCCACTATGAGCCAAAAGCAACCTGGAGCTAGCAGCTGTGTATTTGACTCAGCTGCATGAGCACATAGCTGAGCAAATTGTTCACACAGGCTACGTGCCACATACACTGACTACCCACATTCGCAACTCAGTTCCGTGCTACCCAGTTCAGCATCTCGTATGACCCTCGTAGCATGACCATGGAGCTAGATGGCTCGAAGCCTGAGCTGCAGCTACAGGTGGAAAATATTTCGCTTTGCTCCTATATATAGTTCTATACATCTCCACACAAACAGGAACAATTTTTATTTTAGAAATGGCCTCTGAGGAAAGGACCAAGTATTTCCAAGATGCCTACCCTGATCCATCTCCAGGACAAGATAATCCTTTTTGTAAAACTTCACGCTGATCAAGAATGATTCTGTCATGGCTCTGCTGAGGCAAACAAGTCATTTAAAAATAGAAAAATAAAAATAAAATAAATAATAATTAAAAAAAAACACACCACCACAACCATCTCCATACACCTAAAACAAACAAAAAACAACAACTAGAAAACAAATCCACTAATCAGACTCTGCACAGGCCCTGGGGACTGTGGCCATGCTTCAGTACATTAAAGTACAAAGGCAAGTTTATTGCTGTGGAAATGCAAACATGGAAAGGGAGAGTTTATCTGTGTTTCTTAAGTAAAAAGAAAAAAAGGTTCTCAAATCTGGTCCAAGTTATATTTATAGAACACTTACTTTGGCTAGGGTTTTTCCACCCTGAATCTGAAATTTTACTCATGAATTTAAAAGGCTTTTAAGCTCACCCTTTCCACTGGAGATACTACTCCCTCATTTTGCAAGAATTATTAATCTTGACCTACAGACTTCCAACACAGTGAGCAAAAACAAGCTTGGCTAAACGAACAAGAACCCAAGTCTGAGAAAACGCAGCAACATTTAAAACAATCCAAGCCCAAATGTCTACAGGAAGAGTTGCTGCTCAAAAAAAAAAAAAAAAAAGACAAGAATGCAAGTTTCCTCTATCAAAATTTTCCCAAGAAAAGTCACCCTGAACCCATATGAGCATAGTTAAGGGTTGTATTTTCAAGAATCACGTGAAGAAAGCCCTGAACAACCTGGTCTGACCTCACAGCTGACCCTATTGTGAGCAGGAGGCTGGACTGGAAACCTCCTCACATCCTGTCCAAGCCAAATTATCTATGATCATACAAATCATCTGACTATTAGACATATCATGCTATCATTTATTTTTATATATATTATCTGATTACATCTCACCTCTATCCTTTTTATCTACAGAAGAACAAGTTCAACTCCTCAGTCCCATTAAGTCTCAGCAGTCTGAGCCTTACAGTCCCACTCACGCCATTTTCCACACCATCCTAAAGTAACACGATAGCATAAATAAGAGCACTTAGCAGCTCTTGTCTTTAAAAAAATATAATTAGAACAACCCAGACATTTGTTACCCCCGCTTAAATTTTAAGTCAAGCCTGTGACTGGTACAATGCAGAATGGAAAGCAGAAGCTTTGGCTCAAAACCAAAAATGTTACTGGAAAGCAGGAAGTACCTTACCTGCAGAGACCTTTCTGGGGCCCTTGAGGTCTTCAGTGACAAATGTTTTAGCAGAGCCTGAGGATAACAACGAGGCCACTCAGAAAAGCCTGCAGTCTGTAAAGAAACCTACGCTTGTTAATCCAACAGCAGCTGGGAGCAGGGCAGGCTGGTGGCTCCTTTGGGACAGGGTGCCACCTGAGCCCAGCACACGTCCAAACACCAGGACAGCCCAAGGGCCTGAGTGGCAAAGCTGGGCTCAGGGTCCATTGACAGTCCTAGACACAAAAACAGCCATGACTGGGGTCCCTGTAGGAAACACAGTGTGGAGCAGAAAGAGCCCCAGGAAAGAGAGCTCCAACCCCAAGCTGAAGAAATGCCCTTGGGCCATGGGGTGGGGTTGGACCAGGTGAAGCTGGTGAGGGCCATTAAGGCCTATTAGTGCCCTCAGGCCCTGCTGCGAAGGGACACAGGATGGAGACACTGTGCTTAGCTCCTTCAAGGATGCTGTTTTGTGTCTGAATTCTTGCAAGCCAAAGCACCTTAGCCAGAGATAATATCTGTATGTGAGACCTTCAGAACCCTCATGGCTTCATTGCAAGCCACCATGGCAAGCAGAAGTGCTTAGTAGGGTAGTATATGGACACTAATATTGGTTTAACATAGGACTCAAAGTGTAAGATCAGTTATTTCTGAAAATCACCCAGGGTTCAGAAAGAAGGAAAAATTCCTGCAAAATACACCCATATGGCGTTGGAGCCAAATGAACTGTTCTCAGATCCCTCAGATTCCATCTAAGTTTGGTCCTGTCAGTTTGCAAGTGAAATTGTGGTACTGAGCTACCTTATGTAGCATACAGGACAGCTGAAGGCGGTGCTAGTGCTAGTGCTGCTTCTAGAAGCACTTAGGAGCCCATCAGACCCAGATGACAGGGTGCAGGTTACAAACCTGGGCTCCCCAAATTTGCTAGAATTCCATTTTCACATAAATTTCTACAGTATTGAAAGAAAGCTGTTAATTAATAATGAGGAAAGAAAATCTGTTCACAGAATCTAAAATCAGTGCCAGTTGGTGCTTTCTATAACAGAGAGCCCTGTAAAAGCCACAGAAATACAACAAAGAGCAGGCTTGGTACTACAGCGCCAGTTCAAACAACCTTTCTGGAGCTAAATGCAGAATCTTCTTTACTGAATCCAGATAACTTAGGAGTACAAGCACTATGGGATGAGAAAGAAGTGGGAGTTTTGTGGAACAGTTAAAAATAGATACTTGGATGAAACTTTCAACACGTACTGTGCTGAGTTTAGCAGCAGACAGTTCAAACAATGCAGTGTCTGCCTTCAGTTTTCTTTCAGCGTCACAGATTAGGTTATTTATAAGTCAATTACGATAAAACTGCTTGAAATTAATGTCTAAATTCTGCAGTCTATTAGGCTAAACAGAAGATAACAGTCAAATAGAAAGGAGCATCTAAATGAATGCTCCCCTTGATCTGCAAAACAGGATTTAAATTCTCTGTTTAAATCCTAAACAAGAAATACTGAGTGCCCCACCAGCCAGAACAAGATAGTGCAATGATTAGCGACAGTTAAAGTTCCCATGTTTTTCCGGATGGCCCACCTGGCTTATGCTGTAGGTGGATACACACCCTGAACTGGCAGCGCTCCCAAGAGCAGTCGCCACAGCCTCCCCCCGCGCCAGCACCAGCTGTTTCTGCTGCTCTGCTGCAGGCACCGCTGCTCGCGTGGCCGTACAGCAAAGTCGCAGCAGGGAAGAGATGCAGTCTGAGACTATGGTGTCATTATATTTTGCCGGATTTGCTAACACAGCAAAGTCTCTGCCCCTCTTTGCTCTTGAGGTCATGAAAACGCTTCTAGCCCAGAGGGGAGGCAGCACGGAGAGGAGAGGCAGAAGCTGTGGAAGGACTGGAGCTTGCAGCAACAGCAGCAACCGACGCTGCCTTAAAGCGGGCATGAAATTGCAGCATTGCCCAGTCTTCCTCCTGTAATCTCTCCGGCCAATGTTTCAGTAAAAAATAAAAGCCCAGATCATTCCCCTACACTGCCCTGGGCAAGAGACTCCCTAATGACAGGGTGTCTCGTCCATCCCAGCCGCCAGGTGAAATCCCATTTGCACGGCTCCGTGTGGCCCACCTGGATGATTGTTCCTAATCTATACTGCTCCTCTTTCAGGAGTCGGAAGAGCAAAAGGAGCAGAGTAAGACTGGTCACACTGCTACAAATGCTAGAGATAAAAAAAAGCAAAATGATTGTGTATAAGAAGAAATTGCCTTTTTTTTTTATTAATTTCCCTAATTTTGAACACAAGGCAACACTGTAAAGCTAAGGAGCATGGGATGTACATGACTTCAGCTCTTTGCAAACTCTGAGACAGTCACAGAGAGGAATACAGATGTTGCAAACAAAACTAACACTAAAAACAGAAATACATGCAGGGCTAGGTTGGTGAGCAGCAGCTCTCTGCTTCTCCCAGACATCCAAGGCTCCAGACCAGCCCATGCTGGTCTAGGTGCATCGAAAGTGCTGGCCCCGAAGCCCTCAGGAAACACATAGAGAACAAAATCTTTGAGCATTCAAGATCTTTTCCTGCAGAGAAGATCATGTGCAGCAACGATGAGGATGGCAAGCACTTCCTCCGAGCCCCAGCGTCTTGCTGTGACTGTAGGAGCACAGTAGGGATGAAGGAATATGCCAAATCATCATTTTCATCAAAACGGTCTCACAGGTAGCACATTTGCACACCTGGCAAGAAATCAGCCCTCCAAAGCTTTTGGGATTCAGAAAAACGTTTCCCATAGCAGGCTGCAGTGAACACGTATCAGAATTAACAACTGTTGATTTTTTTTCCCTTCAGCACTGCAAAACCATTAATGGTTTTCTTATTGCTTAGTGAGCTGTTTAAATATTTAGAGAATTTGAGATATATAGGAGCATAATCCAGGCCCGTGTTTGTGTGGGGACAGGATGCTCCTCAACTGCAGCGTTCACTTTAGATTTAGACTTCACATTTAACAGCAATAGCTTTTGTCTTTATTGGATTGTCAGGCCTTTATAGTGATTTGTACAGTGGTCAAAGCTTAATGTACTTAACTGGTACTTACTTAGGCTGAAGGCAATACAAACTCAGCTCTGTAACGTGAGGCTTTGCTAAGAAATTGTTAAGAAAAAACTTGCCTGGTTAAATAACAAGAGGTCACATGCAACCTCCCTGCCAAACCCAGTGAGCTGCTTGCTGGTATCAATAGTTCATTGGAGAAAAACACCAAAATGGGCTCAGCTGAAACAAACACTGTATATTTAAGTGTCAAAATGGTTGGATAAAATTGAAATACTATGACTTAACTGTTAGGTCAAACAAAATCACAGTTGTTCTACTACTCAGTCACCTGTGCCAGTAGCCAACAGTTCTTTGCAATTCTTTTAAATAAAGCAGCTTCCCAAAAACCCATGTTGAAGCCCTCCTACAGCAGGACCAACAGGAATACCTTGGCTTTCAGCGCCATCTAGACATTCACAGCTCCCAGACACTTACGTCCAGTCCCAGGCGAGCGTAAGCAAAACCTTGTACAAAGGTAGTTTTTACAAAGGTACTTTGCACTCCGGGGAGCCTTTTAAAGGCACATTCCCAACAGAGCAGCAAAATCAAAAGCAGTTACATCTTGTGTCTCCTCCTCCTTAAGATCACTGTTATCCTTGAAATGAGGCACGGAGTATGGGAACGGGTCACGAGGGCCTGCCTGGCCAAACTTACCACGTTGAACTCCTTTTTCTTTCTCCTTCCCCAATTTCCCTTATCCAGACTGAGCAAACCATTTGCCAGCTCTTCTTCTGCAGACACATTTTCTAGGGTCCTTACCTTTCTAGTTCTCCCCTCTGCTCGTTTTCCAGTTTTTTTGGACAAACAAGATCCTAAAAGACAGGAACAAAATATTTACCTAAAAAACTACGCTAGTGTTAAAATATCTGAAACTATTTGTCTTTTTACAGGAACTTGATTTGTTTTTTGTTTTTTTTTTCTTTTTTTCAGATTTCTGCATAGAGCTCAGCTGCTCTCTAGTGGTTGTGCTCTAGGATTTCAGGTGTTTCCTAGCAGCCTGAGCTCCATATTCCCTCCGCCTCCTACCAGCACAGTTCACTCCCGGGGAAAGTTGCTGCATCAAGTATGTACTTTTTTTTTTTTTTTTTTTTTTTTTTTTTCCCACACATAAAAATTATTGCTGAGATTTGATCTCCCAACCAGTGTGCAGGATAGTTTTGTGAAACAGGATTTGAAGACAGGATCTTAGACACGGATTCATTCACACCATTTCTTTCAGAGGCCAGTAGGCTGGTGAGCTTTCCCTCGGCTGCTCTTCTCAGGAAGGTGGCACGTACATAACCCACAGGCAACCTACCTGGTGCTCAATGGCACCGTCCAGATCTCCTGTTACTGCACAGACATTGCAAAGTGATGGTAAACATTGCCCTGCAGGAGTGCAGGGAAAAATCTATAAGGATATTTCAGGAGTAGGCAGCGGGGCTTTGTGATTATTAAAGACAGCAAGGAATATATGCCAATTCTAGGAAGATATATAAATGGCATAAACACGGTAAGAACATTTTTATGTTTTACAGGCACATATGTAGCTTAAAATAAGGCTGGCAATGATAAATACCCCTAAGATAAAAAACAAACTTGAAAAAAAACAAGTGGTTGGGACTATAGGAAAAAGGTGTCAGGAAAATCCACTTTGCTTTGGGCTGGAGATGAACATGAAGACCAAGTTCATATTCAAATGTGATTTCTTCTTACTTGTTTCTAGAAAACGTGACCTGAAGACTGAGGTCTTACAGAAAAAATAAACTATTCTGAGTAAGCCCTTGATCCCACTTTGATCAAGGTGCTAGCAGACAGGAAAGGCGAAAGGACCTGGAAAGTCCTGAGGCTCCCTGAGCGCAGCCCAGCGTGGGCAGTGTGAGTTTCTCTCCCACGCTGCCCGAAAGGGCTGCGTGCTCTCGCACGCTCCGCAGCAGGCACACACTCCGCTTCCCAAATACTCCGTAGCAAAACATTGCTAAGCTGAAAAAGCTGTTGCGCTGGCAGCTGTTATTTGCTGAGGCACATGTTTTTATGTCAAGTGGAGGTATCAAATAGGAAAGACCTAATTATTTCAAAAGGCAGAAAGCATCTCACAGAGGTATGCACCTGGCAACAGCTGAAACATCCACATTTTCCAAATAATTTGGAAATCTAGGAGAAATATGGAAATCTAAATAGAAGTTTCATGGAAGATTTCCCTCTGAGGTGGATAACAAATTCCATTACAGATCAGAGGTATATTGTCAAGCCAACTCATTCCTTTCTCATTTCTGTCCTTGCTTGCAGTATAAAATGGAACTACTAAGATCCAAAGCATGTGATCATTCCCAGTCATGGGAACTGCAATAGTTGGATTTAGGCAGAAACTGGGGATCAACACCTCCAAAATGTATCACCCGAGTCAATCAAGCAAAATGCAAACAACTGAATTCCTGCACGCAGCCTGTCAAACCTGGCTTGCTTCTACACGAGCTCTCTGTGGCATAGTCTGCTGGTTGTGGTTCACACTACCACCCTGCACTCATTCTGTCTCCCTCCCCAAAAATTAGATGTTACTGCTTTCTTAACATCGTTCTCTATCCGGCTATGCAGATCTGACCAGAGATTCAGACATAGGCTCTCCCAAACTTAGATACTCAACTTTCTCTCTTTCCGTTTCCCCTCTGGTGCCCATCACAGTGCCAGAGTTGCCTCTCCATAAGGAGAGGACACAGGAGGCAACAGGGGAGCAACCTGGGGGAGTAGAGAGAGAACAGAGAAGAAGCAATAAACAGTTGGGAATATACCAGGAAAGTAACCATGGGAAGAACTGGCAGAGGAAATTCTGTTCTTTTTTTTCTCCAGGAGCAAGATTACCCTCTGTTCAATATGGGATTTACCTAATTGCATTTCTGTGCCACAGAGAAAGACATTTAAAAGTGTATTTTGTAATACCAACTCTCTGCAGTTCAGTTGGGATTGGAGGACATGACTCACATGTGGTTATCTGTGAGATGAGCAACATTTTCCATTGATGCAAGAAAATGCATACAGGGATTAGAACTGCAATTCAAAATTGTTACATTAATGTAGCAGTAGAGCTGAAAATTCAAATGCAGAAAACTCAGAGTTACATTTCCTCAGCAACCCTGACATGGCCACCACATCCTATGCATTTACCAAATCACACAAACAGGGCTTGAGACAAAGAGAAAGCTCAAGTAAGTGTGAGCGGGGCTGTGTAAAAGCAGCAAGGATGTTGGCAGTGACACACAGTATAAAACCAGATCGTCCATCATGGCATCAAAGCAAATAATGACGCTGAGTTCAGTGCTGTAGACTTCCTGTGTTAGGGGCCAGTAGATAGACTTTAAAGGTGACTGACTTGCTCCTCTTTCAGCAGATAACAGTGTCAGCCTGAATTTTAATGTGGCTAGTCACTTTTACATTAATATAGGTAAAGAATAATACAATGGAAATTACAGCTGTTACACTAGATTTACCTTGGGATAGACATTCAGTTCCAGAGCCATAAGGAATCCAATGAAAACCAGTGACAGAAGGAACCGCCAGAAGTTACAGCATGGTCTTCCACTGCAAGAAGCTGTTTCTTTGCTGAAAGTCACAGTGCCTGGTGGGATATTTGAGGTGTCTGCCACATAGCTTCATCTTCACCACTGCTGCTGCTGCGCCATCAGAACAGCTGCTCCTTCAGGGCTCCTGTCACACATTCATTTAATCTTATTTCTTCTCCAGACCTAGATTTAAAATGAAGAGGAGGGGATGTTTCTGTGATGCTGTCCCTGTACGTAGCCCAGTGCAGGTAAGAGCCAATAAACCCCAGCTCTGTCGTGCCCTGGATAAAGCAGTGCTGTGTTCAGAGCAGCTGGAAGAGCAGTTTAGTTCTGGAGAGCTTGGCCTACCTTGCTCCCATCATTTCCCAAAGTATTTATCGAAGAAAGGAAGCTATGTTAAATCAGATGCAGCCTGTAAATTCCCAAAGGAAGCCTCACACGTTTGGTGCTGCCAAGACCTCCAGCTCAGCCACAGCCCTCTGCAGTGGATGTGGGCCCAACATTTGCACGTCTTTAATGACGAGACAGAGCAAGGTGAGGCATTCCCTCAGGAAGAGGAGAAAACTGCCCTTCCCACACCGCCGAACAATGATTGATCCTCTCCAGTACAGGAAGCTCACAAGGTGCTGTGTTCTGCCCTCTCTTCTGGTGCCGATGGAGCTTCTTATGTTCAACACCAACAAGAACCTTTCATGTTCTTTATATATAAGATAGCAGAGCTCGATATAAAATACTGCAGAGCTTGCTACTCAGCGTTTGCAGGTGAGTTTGGCAGCCCACCGCATGAACTGACACTGCATGTGTCAGGCTCCAGTGCAGCAAGCCCACATGACACGCCAGGCAGTGCAGTGTGATGAAGAAATTTCTCTTGAGTCAACTTTTCCACAGTTTGGAGCAACTGCCTGGGCAAGACTTGCACAGATGAAGAGACCAATGCAGCTAATATACCACTATTTTTATACTGGATCTGGTACACAAATGTGCAAGGGCCTGTTCTGATGTAGTTACAAGCAAAAAAGGGTCCACAGGAGCTGACTTGGACGTAGCAGGCAGAGCATTTTCAACAGTTTGCTGTGCTTCCTTGTTTACTTATTTATATGCAGACAAAGGAAGTGGTGAGGCTGCCTAGCTACAGCTTTTCTGAGAAGAGACCATTTTGTGACAGAGGAAGCAGTTTGTCTCCTGGATGTGCTAACAACGTGAGTCTGAACTAAAGAGAGCACTGAAGAGTAGGAGCTGGACATTCATCAGGCGAAGGGATTCCTGGCGGGGCTGGAGGCGATCGCGCACAGGGGACCTATGGCTCTTTCGTTGGCACCGCTGGCATGAGCATTTTCTAGCTGCCTGGAAGAGAAAACCCGCCATGGATCTGAGAAACGTTCCCTATCGCTCAGAAGTGGTTACATGGAGCCCAGATGACCTAGCAGAATATTTTAAGATGGTGAGTTCAACTACGCTTTGGCTTTGTGTGACAGGGGAGCAAACGAGTGTGAAATGGTTATGCTAAATATAGACGCTTAGCAGAAGAAGTTTCTTGCAAAATTAAAAGCAAAAATCACTACCAATTAAATTAAACCTGAAAGTGTATTTTAAATTAAGGAGAAACTGATTTTTTTTCAGAGGAAATGCAAACATTACTGTAACAGGTGTTGATACAACATATATTAAGAGTTGTAAAATAAATTAATATGTAAAGATGACAAGCTTTGGAGGTTTTCCTCAAAGGTTTTCAGAAATGAGATTTTTCAAACTCTCAGCATTCAAAAAAGAGATTCCGAATGTCTTTGTTTATCAAGGCATCTGTATGAACCCAGCCAGGCAATTAACAGCAGCGGATATGGGTACTCCTGTTCACTCCCTAAAAAAAAGGGCCAATTTGAAAACCTTTTGCCTTGTGGTTCTACTTTCCTACTGAAAAACTTCTTGGGCAAAACTCGGGGCTCCTGCCCTCACTACTGCCCTGCTTGGGAGAGCGCTTTGCACCGAGGCATTGCCTCCCCTTTCCTCCCCTCGCTGGCACCTTTTCTGAAATTGCCAGTGGGAGCTGCTCAGGCCTTCTGCCTCCTGCACCGGTGACCACTGCTACTGTCCTTGTACAAGGTGGAGGATTTTCCACACTTCAGAAACACTTTCGGAGGGAATATGGCAATTACCTCTACCCAGCAATGCTGACATCATTGCAATGACTCCGGAATGTATTAACTGACCCAGTTATACTCAAATTTCATTTCTGTATGTTCTCCACAAACTCATTTTTCGCTTTGCATCAGAGACAGTGCCTAGTCTGTCTGCCTCACAACAGACCATGTTCCTCCCCAAATCCCAAGCTGCCAGCTTGGAATTTAACACTGAGTTCACTCAGAAGATTTGGGAACATGTTCAAGCAAGGTCAGCCTACCTGATTCATTTTCAAGGGAGCTACCAGATGAGTCTTAAAGAAAAAAAAAAAAAACAGGAACAGTTTAGGGTTTGTTATTGAAATCATGCAAAATTCATGGTTTCAACAGTTTTCATAGAGTTTTCTTTGGGGAGTTGGGGTGAGTTTGAAACCAGAATGCAAAACTGGGCAGCAAACAGATAAAGCACAAAGTCAGCGCTTGCCAAATCTCCAGAGATGCGAAGTTGCCAGCTGTGGGCAAAGCTTTAGCTCCGAGCACAGCGGGTAGCAGCACCGTGAAGTGAGACCAGGAACTGGGGACAGCACCCAGGAGCTCGCAAGCAACAGCCAACTTGAGGGGAATGAGGAAACCACTCCAGCACCCGTGCACGGGGCCTCCAATCGCTATTTCCAAGACAACCAAATGAAATGGCTTCCTGAAAGGGCTGCGAATGATTTGCCTAAAAGTGAAAAGAATTAGCTGCAAGTTCTGTTGTAATTAAACAGCCACCAGGACGTGGGTTTGTGAGAACCTCCCTCTGTTGACCTCTAGGCACCCCCCAGAACAGGGGGGCCAGGGCCAGGAAAAGCTGCTCAGAGCCTCACAGGAAATGTGCCAGACACTGATGTCAGCCTGGGGCAGACAAGTCTGAGCTAACTGACCAGATCCTTCTCCTCAGATTAACCCATACCACCCTTAATGCATTTAATCTTTGAGGGATCTAAAAGATAAGCTGATTTGTCACAGGGTGTTCCTTCAGTTCAGATGTAGAACTGAAGGCACCTGCTGGAAATACGTAAAAGTCATGTCCTTCCAAATGCAGCTACCATATTTTATTTTATTTCAGTGAGTCCCTCAATCCACATTTAAATTTTATCCTGCTAATACCAGGAACTTCAATGTTCCTAGATGTGTGAAAATACACTGAAGAATCTTTGTCTTAAAAGTTCATGTTTACTAACCCAGTAAACCATTTAGGCAGTCCAGGGTATCAAAAAAAAATGAAGTTAAAGCATCTTAAGTGGGCTTGTGAACTGCAGATCTGTATGCATTTATGATATAATCCCAACAAAGATTAAAAATACATTGTTCCCTAGCATGACCGCTAGGACAGAGGTCCCTAGGACACAGGCCGCTTCTCACCTGCCGCCAATGGAAGCATCTACCCAAAGCTAGATCAGTGACCTCATCTTAGATCAATAGCAGTAATCATCTTGCTTTCTTTGGCAGTTAAAGTACAAGGATTGTGAGAAAGTCGTGAGGAAGTACAGTATAAATGGACAGAGGTTTTTGGTAAGTAGAGTTGTTAAATTCTTTAAATTGGGTCATTGCTCTGACTCTTCCTTACTTTGCATCAGCATTCAGTTTGCAAATAGTAACTAGAAGAACCTCACATTTATCAGTTCTGCTCTCCTACCAAAGGAGAAGGGGACAAGGCCAGAAGATGTGGCCTTTTGCTCAAGTCACTATTTCATGCCTCAAGTTAAAACAAGATTTCTTCTGCAGCAACACACAAACAATGATTGAACTGTAACAGCATCAAAAATAGGGAAGGTAATGTGCATTGCTATAGGGAAGGTGATGTTGCTATACGAAAGGTGATGTGCATTGCTATAGGGAAGGTGATTTGCATGGCCCAGGCAGTACCAGTGACTTGGCTTAACTTTAGAAAAGCTGACAATTCCTATTTATATGGCTGCTGTTTTCAGGTCTAAAGTATACATCCTTAAAGATGTATACTTTTTTATTATTATTCCTTTTTTTTTTTTTTTCATTTCTATTTTATTGCCACGCTTATTATTCATTCTATTTGATTTTCCAAAAAGTCATTCCTCATTTTGATGAGCTGCCTAAGTAGTCACAGTGGCTAAATCTATGCACATTCTTTTAAAGCCCTCTTTTATTTACTTGTCCTAATGCATCAAGTTTTCTGACATATCACAGAAATGAAGCATAAAATTTTTTCAACCCCTCTGGTTGGAACAGGTAATCCTGGGGGATTAGCTACCCCCTCCTGCTGAGCGGGGTCAGGATTATTCAGGATGTCCCAGCACTTCCTGCAGTAGCCACTAAGAGATGCTCCTTAACTCAAACACAGAGAATCTGTGGCTGGAGGAGCAGTTCTGGCCCTAGAAACATTATGAAACCCTGGAACTGTGTGAGATAGAAATTACAGTATCAGTGCAATTCCTAAGTGATTTTTAAATTCCTGTATTGTTTCCAGGGTGTTTCTATAAATACCTAGCTTAGAGTGTAGCATTTCTTCAGAAACATCCTAACGAATTCAGAGGATGCTTTTCTATTAAGCAGGCAGCTGCTCAAGTCTCCTGAGACAGATGTTTTTAAGCTTTTGACCTACTTGACAATTGTACAACACAAAAAAGTTCACCCATGAAACAGAACAGCAGGAGAATTTAAGTGCAATACTCCAGAGCTCAAAACAATCTCAAAAAAAATAATTACTTCTCCATATGAATGACATTTCTAAGAAATATCTTTTGCCATCTTTAAGTGACTGGAAACTCCCAAATTACATTTGGACAGAGTGAGCAGTTAAGATGGAGGGTTTGCAGGCTTTATATCGCTGTTAGATCTGCCTGGTGAACCTGTCTGCAGAAATAGCACTGTCTTATTCCACAGAACAGCTTCCTTGTTTCAAAGTCACATTCCTGTTTCTGCTGCCTGCCACAATGAGAGGCCTGTTGAAAGGTAGTTGGAATAAAATCAGCGGCATTCCACCTAACTTGATCTAATAAAATCCTCTAAGACCTAATAGAGTGATGTGACTTTTTATGAGTGTTTAAACCCATAACATTTGTCAGGTTTATCACCAGAACAGAATTCAAGAGAGAAGTTGAAAAGGGCTTTAGAAAAAAAATAATATTCTTCAGTAAATACTGCAGGACTTTCCCATAAAAGGAGTACATTTTTACAGTGTTTTCCTCCTATGAGTACTCCCAGAGGCAAAATAGCACTCAAAAACACAGCTTGGATTTGTTCTGTCCTGAAAATCATTGATACCATTGGGAACCACTGTGTAATTAGAAACTTACTGCTGGCAGAGGGAAAGACAGAAAGAGCCAGACTGTCTTCCCTGTTCCAGAGTGGGTTCGCAAAGCTGGTGTTTTACTAAACATAACTCAACAAAACCCATCCTCAGGATTTCCACAGGGCACTGATCCGGGGCCAGCCTGGACTTGCACAGCAGCGCAGAGCCAGAGCAGCCGTAAAGCTCTCAATGTGTCGCACGTGTGAGCTCAAATTGGGGACCAAGCTGCAGTGTCATTGCTGTGTTATGGCCAAAAGCAGGAGAAAACCTCCTTTCCTGGAAAGCTTTCTTAAAAGTAAAAAGTGTGTTGAGCTTTTGCCTTGGTCACTTGTCCACATTTAAACTTTGCTGGGCTGCCCAGGCCCCTTTCTGGGGTGCAGGGACTGCTCCAGCAGCAGCCTGGCTTGCGATAGCATCAGGCTGACTCGTGGAGGGTGCCCCGGGGGCTCTCACAGCAGTGAGCGGTCCAGCTCGTGATAAACCTCCCCGGAACACGTCACGAGAGCCACGCCGGGAGGCTGCAGAGGGCTCGCATCACAGCATGCTCTGCTCCAGCATGTCACATCACTATTGAAAAGCTGATAGTTTTATGCAGAAACTTTTTTGTCATGAAGAAATTGAAGTATATTTAGCTTAGGAGTTTCTGAAGTCCCTTAAATCCCAGATTTTTAGCAATATTAAAGGGTATGAAACAAAAACAGAATGTGCTGTTGAAGTCTCCCTTCCCTATGGGGAATAGTTCTTCAGAAACAACAGGTCCTTCACACATTGCATTTAAAATAAGAGTTTTTTGTTTAAAGCATTTGCAGTATTTTAGCATGTACTGAGAGAAGACTGATCCCGAGATTGCCAGGAAGATCTCTGTGGCCATCAGTCAAGATTGCAAGCAGACTACGGGGTCCTGGCAAGCTCACGCCCGTAACAGTTAGGACAGGATCTCATCAGGAGGCGCAGTCTCTAAGGGACGTTTGTCTATTGAGCTGAGCTATAATAACTTTATAAACTGAGCTAAAATAACTGTTTTTTTTTTTCTTTTTTTTCCTGTTTGCCCATGTTAGCTTAAGTGTCTTTTGAGAAGCAGACTCAGAGCAGGGATGGATTTCAACCCTGCCTGTAGGCTGGTGTGAGAACATAACACCTGTGAAGAATTGGAGCAGAACATAAATCAGGAAAGCAAATGGCCTGATTTTAACTTTGCACCAAGTCCCACTGACTCCAGACTAATCCTGGAGGAACAATTCACATGCCTGTAAACACATCTGCTTATCCAGCTCTCCTGTGCTGAGAGCAGGTCTAAGATACCACTTCTCCTTACACAGATCCTTCTTACCATATATCCTTAAGTCATCCTATCTACAGGATACTTCTTTTCAGTTAGACACATGATTAAGTACTTTGTTAAGCAGTCTGTTTAAACGAATACACATAGTGCTTATTCATGTCCTAGCTAGCTGAATATAACCCACAGCAGCATAGAGTGAAAGGCAACTTCCAGCAAAACTGAGAGAAAATTTATAGAGCACTTTTAAACAAAACGCGTTCATATCCGTTATTTAAACTATTTACCAATAGGCCATGGGACAGGCAGACTATTTTCTTGCTTTACTTTTCAACATACTTTACATTTCTATCAGTTGAAAAATCATGCTTGTTTTTGAATATGCAAACTTCTGTAAGTCACAGGTTATTCCATGGACAATTTTTAATATATACCATCTATTTCCTTTTCAGAACATGTCTGAAAATGACATCCAGAAATTTCCCAAACTGAGAGTGCCGTAAGTAAATCCACATTGAAATAATATTAAAAATTATCTTAATTGCTCTGCAGTGAAAACTGATAGTAAGCATCAGCCAAATGATGTAAACTGATGAGTTACGGATCTGCCTATTATACTTTACCAGGGAAAAGGGAAGGAGCACTGCTGTGGCTGCTCAAGCACAATGATACAAAACAAAAAAGCTGTCTGGGGATGTCCAAAAGAGCTGGTCTTACCTCATTCCTATTCACAATCTTGTTTGACTGACAGCAGCTATACCCAGGCTAAGCTAGTTTGGGAGCTTTATATCAGAGCAAAGTTTAACTGTTCACCGCTTAACAGCTGACTTTTACTCCAAAGAAAAACAAGTCAGCTATGTGTACAAGAGCTAGAGTTCAAGCGTATTTCACCACATGCTTTTCACTTTAGGTAGGCATTACAAATAAATCAGACCAGAACTTCTGATTCCCTATTCAGTAGCTCCCTTGGCACCTGTGGATTAAGGCTTGAAAAAGTTTTGAACTATTCTGAATAGTTTTCTTAATTTCATAGCAAGTTACTCTTGAAGAACAACATTCCCATTAAGTTCAGATTATCAGGGAATTATCAGACAACTTCTAATATTTCATGGTGAAAGAGGAAATTGATTTTGCTGTGAATCTCATAGCATGTATTTAAGCTGCATCTGTGGTGATCCAGGAGATATTCTAGCCAAGGAGATGTTCATCTCTCATCCTCAGAGTTACCGCACGCTGCAAACCTTTAAGGAGCAGTCACATTGGGGTATTGGTAAAAATACGTAGCACGTATTTTTTTTTCACATTTTTTTTCCCCACTGTAAAATTAAAATAAATAAATAAATAAAACAGCTTTAGAGGTTGAGTTATTCTAAGTGTAGCTGTCATCCTAAATAAGAGATAGAACAGAAGCTGACCTAGCCATTAGTCCAATATTATTACTAGCTTTGCTCGGAGGTGCTTGTTTTCTTCAGATATACCCTGTGCTTAGCACTTGGCATTTTTGTAACATGGAAAGATGTTAAATGCATGTTCAGAGCCTGCAAACACAGCAGTGCCCAAGAGTCATGCTGCTTCCAGGAGTCAAGCTGTGAACCCAAAATTTAAGCAATCTGTATTGACCCCTTCTTTTTAAAATGCGTGCCTTGGCCTTTGGTGGATGTGTACGCACACATGCTTTCCAGGGTGGGGTGCTAGAGAAGGATATAAGAATTTAGCGGAAATTCAGTCAGCTTGGCATCTAACACAGTGCTGCATCTACCCACCAGACTTTTGTCAAAGGCCAAAACAGTGGAGGATTGATCCCACACTGTGCTCCTGTTCAAGACATGCAGCATCCTGGTGTCTGTTAACTTCCTTGTCCCCATAGCTGTAAGACCATGTTTGCCTTTAAGCAAACAAAAGCCAGTTTTGGCCACTGGTTTGGGTTGTTGCCCCCGCAACTCCCCTTTTTTTTCTCTTTTCAACTTCCTGACAGTTTTAAGCACAGTGTCTGGTGGAGGAGGCAGAAAGAGAAAGAGAAGTCTGAATAACATTTTCTGCAAGTGCCGTTGCACAGCCTTATCCTGCCCTATCACCCACTCCCACAGCTCGCAGAGCAGTGTGGTTTTGGTACTTCCTTCCTCACCAAGGTCAGACCTCGCCTCTCGGTGCACAAATCTTCTGTATTGACACTGCCTGTAAAGAGCCACCACACTAAACTACAACACTAAGCTAAACTTTCATTTTTTCTAATATATTCCCTGCTTTGAATTGTTTTAAATAACCTTGAAATGCAAAGATTAGATATCCTATTTTAAAGAACAAATGTTTTTTTTTTTTTTTAGCAGTGCAAACTTTGCCCTTTCAATTTTTCCTCAGCCTTATAGATTTCATAGTTGGTGCAAATCCCCACAGCAGCCAGTCCCAGTTTAGTCTAGAAAGCCTCCAAACACACAAGTCAATGGAGTTCTGAACTAAAAGAACCTTTAGTCTCACTTTTATTTTGCTTCTTTAGCTGAAAATAAACACACCATTATGAAAGATCCTTCCTCACCCTCTGGTACAATAGAGAACTTGCAACACAAGTTCCTTAATCTGCTTCTTACCCAAAGTGCCGCTCTACACAGTGTGTGTTCCACCTCTGAATATTCAGCATGGAATTTGTGTTATTCAGAGAACTAGAGGAGAAAAATGGACACAGCAACTTCCTTATCAGTTACCGCAGAAGCAAATTCTTGTGCAGATGAGTCTGGATGGATTGTATGGGCGAGAAGAGCCCTATGCCTACAACCCAACATTTTTCTTACTTCATAGAATATGCTTGGGTAGGGATGCCAGATTTAAACAACTGTAATCCATCTTAACTCATTAACCTATGCTTATTCCAAACAAGGAAAATATGACACCTGCTCAAAATCAGAAGACTCAAAGTGCTGTATTAAAAACTAAAAATATTAGGCTCTTCCTCTAATGTTCTATTTTTGTACCTGAATCCTTGAATACATGCCCTTAACTTCAAATTATCCACATTAATAATTTTCAGACAGCATCATCATACTGATCTGAAATTGCTTCTTATCTCATATTTGTTGGTAACATGATCTGACTTTCCATAATCAAGAGAGCACCCGCCTGCCTTAAATTTATCTTTAATCTGAATTACACTGCACTAAGTATTAGGAGAGTAACAAAGGCAAGGGGAGGGAGGCATATTCAAAATAAGAACAAGACATTTACAGTGGTACGGGATAAAAAATTTTGTTTTTTTGTTTTAATATTGTAATCTGTGAAAAATTGCTCTGCTCACATCCCTGCCCAGGGAACAGGCCCAGTTAGATATGAAAGAGACTCACAAATGAGGTAACTTGGAAAAAAGTTAGGGGATGGTTGTTGCTGAATGGCAGAAAAAGGTATAAAACAAGAAGAAAAACAAAAGGAACTTCCAACTACCTGGCAATTGCCTGTCCATAAGAAAAGATTTTACAATAGTGCTATAAATTTGGTCAGTTGGATCAAAGATCTATGGAATAAATGCTGCACAAACAAGAAAGTTAAGATTTTACAGAGTTTAGAACCTGATGTAAACAGACATCTTCAGTTCCTGACTGTCTTTGATGACATTTTTATTTTTACTGTCCCCATGTCCGGTAGCCCTAAGTAATACAAGCCAGGAATAAAACAGGGTATTTTTATCAAGACATGTGCAACTAACTTGCTTTAGGTGTCACGGGACTTTCTCACTGGGACTTTCCTCACAAACAAAGAATAAGAATTAAGAATCAGATCATGACTCATCATAAGGTTCCTTTGAAACAAAAGCTTTCTTTGAAACAAAATAATTGTAGATGTCGATGTACAGACTTAATCCTGCTGACGCCAGTACTGACTGTGCCCCGCGTGCCCCGTGTTCTCTGAGGTCGGTGACCGTGAAGTCCCTCTCGTGCAGGCTCGAGCGAGGCCACCACTCGCAGCAGCCTGAGCAGAGTGTTTGGGAGCTCCACGCTGACCTCAAGCCTGTGTCTCCTGCTTGCCACTCACCCCACTGCTGTACACCAGCCACGCGGGAGCGATGACAAACAGCAGCCTGGGAAAATCTTGCTAGACAAGGCTATAGTCTCCCTGTGTTCCCTGAATGCTTCTGCCTTTCCCTGCGAATGTGATGTAACATGAAACAAAACCTCTTCTCCCATTATCTAATGATGCTCCCAAAGCACCATGATCTAAAGCAGCCTTCTAGTGCACAATGTCTCCCGCACCCGGAACTTTTAAGGTTATCTGTTTTCAGTGTGGCTTTTTAAACTGGTTCCAACTATGTAAGTTTTTATCTATGCTTAAGAGGTTCAGCTTTCAATAAAATAGGCTATCTTGCAACATTACAGTAGAAACCAAGTATCCTTGCTGCATCATCAATTTTAATTCTGAATCACTAGATAATTATTTAACAAAAATTGAGACAAAAGACGAGGAAAACAGATGAGCAAGCAAACTGAGTGACAAGTTACAAGATGGTTATGTTTTTCTTTTTTTTTTTTTCTTTCTTTTTCTCTCCTTTTTTTTTTTTTAAATCATTTTTGTGTTTCTTTTATACAGCATTATAAGTAAATTAAGCCAGGAAATTAACCGAAATGAAGGAAGGTTATCATTCTTTCCAAAAAGGTAGGTTAAAAAAAAGGCTCCCTTTTCAGTGCTTTCAGATATATGTTTGTTCCTGGCTCTTTTCCCTTTGATCAGCAATACCTGGGTCATAGGGACCACCTGGAAAGCATATAAAACAGAATTCCATACTGTTACCATTATCTATCAAGAACAGCAAAGCCTGAGTCCATGAGCAACCTGTATACTTCTGCCATGTCTAGAAACAAGTAGCACATTTAAAACAACTTTGGCTTTAAAACATTCCTAAAGATCAATTTACAAAGATGAAAATTGTTTTTAACAACTCATTGATTGCCTCATTGAGGCCTCATTGATTGCCTCAGTGAATCATCGTTAGTGCGTTTTACAGACCTATGTATTGTGATGCTATTCTTTGTACTACTTCACATTTCTTTGAATGCAGTGTCTTGCAATAGAAAACTATTGAAAAATGCAGTAACATTGATTCTTTTGGGTGGATCTTTGAAATAAATTTAAAAAAAGCAATAGTTTATATTCACATAGTATGATGATCTAAGCTATAATATGATTTTACATCCCCCTATAACATAGTTTTACACTCTTGCATTTAACAAGACAGTTCAAAACTAGAACTGAAAACCATAAAACTATTTGTCAATCCCACAAGTATTTATAGAGTTGGTTTCTCACCAGCTCCAGGGTAAATAGTAAAGCGAGGGGTCATCTTCAGGAGTGGACCCTGGCAAGCTTATTTACTGAGTCCCCTTGTTTCCAAGCGCTCTGCCTCACTGACTTGAAACTTCTTCAAGGCAGTTTAGGCTGCATTAGTGTCTCGCACCTGAAGTATCAGGTAGTGTGTTTTTAGCACTTTGGGCAAAGTTCATCTTCATAAATTTAGTTTTATTGTTAATGCTATATATGCTGTAGATTTTAATACATATAGACATTTAAATTACTAAAGATGATATGACCTAATTTGTTTGTATCTTTGTTGCAGGGCCCAAACACAAAAGTTTCCTGAAAACCCAGGTAAGTGTGTACAGGCAGGTTGTTTATAACTACTAATACTGCTTAAAAATATTAAGATATTAAGTTCGTCCTTGCAATATTTACATTCAGTGTCATTGCTATGACTTACATCAGCGATTCTTACACAATTCAATTTTCTCACTTATCTTCCTTCGATGGCTGTCTAGAGCAGAGTATCAGCAGTAACTCCACTGGGATAGGAAGCCTTTTCCAAACTTCCAAGATTAACTTCAGATAAATGAGCTAGATTAGTTTTTACAGTGGATATAGGATCCAGCTTCCATACCCTGACATTTCCTGCCTTTGGGGCCCATCACCTTCCTTTAGAAGATGAGGAAACAACCCACTAACCTGCTCTAATTAAATTGGGATATACAGAAAGATCTCTGTGTGCCAGCATTTCTTTACTTTCAAATTAAACACACACACTGGTCAGGTCTCAAGTTCAATAAAAGTTTTTGTCTTAAAACTTAAAGTGCAGCAGTTTTATCAGTAACTATTTGAGAGAGAGATAAGTGCTCTGGTATTTAGCATAGCTAGAGATTAACCCAAATTATCCCGTGTCTACTGAACTGAGTAACACCAGGTAGACATTTCATACAGATTGCTCACCATCATAAGAATGATGACTGCAGGATGTGTGAGAAAAGGTAAAAAGGTAGTAAAGAACAGTAGTGTGCAAGCCAAAAAAAAAAAAAAAAAAAGCAGATAGCAAACAATAAAAAGATGTTAATGCAAGGCAAGAGCAGACACTTACATGGAGGTTCCCGTAGTGCCTTTGTTCAGCCTCATACTTAGTGCTCATATATTTCTGTTCCCCCTACACCTAATGCCTCTAACATTAGAAGCGTGTTTCCAGATGCTTCCTTATACTTAATTTTTATTTAAATTATTTCTTAATGAGCCAAGAGCACTTAAACTTCTGCAAGATACTGCTCTCCCCGAGGCCTATTGAAATTCAAAAGAAAATCCCCCTTCAGATTTGAAACTATAATAGTATTAAACAAAGAGGTAAGAAGTCTGGCCTCATTGTCAAAAGGATCTACTTGCAATGGTATTTAAAGCTGGAACATCAGGACAAACATAAAGTGAAAGCACATACATCACATTATTTTAAAAAATTGCTGTACTCTTATTTTTGAAAGAATGTTTTTCCTACTATCTTTCATGAAGTCAAGTCCTGCCTTTGTTCGACAGGCATGCCTTGTTCCTAAGACGTAGTGTCATGGTTTGTCAGTGATTTGGAATGTGCTGTGTCCTTTTCATCTGGCTACTTTCTGATATATCAAAGTTGTTCATGCTAAGGAGCCTGTGTTTATTTCCTTGTGCAGGATACAGTCAAGAAGATGATGATGATTGGTCTTCATTTGTAAGTACCAGGATGAAAAAAGCCTCTAGATAAATAGATTGCCCCTTTTTCAGGCTCTGTCATGTCCTGCATTTGCAGCTTTGGTCAGAATGGAAAGAGTGAGGACTTACACGGGTGTTAGGCTCGGGAAAAGCAGGAGGAGGAACACGACCGAGTGGGGCCACTGCCAGCTCCTTCCCTGAGAACAGGGCAACCAGGAACGCAAGACAGAGCTTCACAACGGCAGCCTGGAGCTCTGCCTCGAGTGCAACCTCGAGTGCAGCCTTTCAGTTTATGACCAGCTCTCCCTGGAACAAGAGCTGTACTTCATATTCCTGTTCCAAGCTCTTAGGAGTGGTTCGTAAAGGAAAGGCTGCACTGTCATTCAGTGGCAGATCTTGCCATTTTATTTGTAATTTTATATTTTAGAGAAGCCAATTTCTTGAAGCTGACTAGGCAGACAAAATACTTAGTGCCTTTGGGCACAGAAAATGCATCAGGAAGTGTCGTTAGATGAGGCATGTACAACTCAGCTAGCTGCAGGAATAACTGCACTGTTACATAGTCTGGTTTGTGAAAATCTCTCTTATCTATCAGTGCCAATGGCGGGTTTTTTTGCAAGAACGTAGTGAGAGGGATTTTTAGAAAGCACTTACTGCCACGTTTGCAGTTTTACTGCTATTTCAGGAACACTAGCATCACAAGCAGCGGCCTGTAAAACACCTGAGCTAATCTGGAACTGTTTTAGTAAATCTTCCACGTTGTATGAAGTTGTTCTGACTCTGGTTAGCAGAGGGCACCAAGACCCCTGTTTCTCAAGTGCTTCCAAGTAGTTGAGCTCTATGCTGAAGTGTACTATTACGTGTGTATTAAGAACTATGAATTACTGCTCCAGTATTTTTCCAGGAAGCTCTGAATTCTTTGCTGGTGCCTTAACTCAAGGCACTGCACCTTCCCTGGTGGATACCTCAAAATGATGGAGATGGGAATGATGTAAATCTAACAGAAATGAAACATTTCAACAAGAAAGCACTTTAACCTGAACTTCCAGTGCAGTTACTGTTATAAAATGATAATCATTTTGTCAGTGCATCATAATACATTGTCTCATTTACCCAGCTCATTTCAAGAGATACTTTTCTTCTATCCAAAATGGTTTTAAAAAATTGATACCCTCCAAGTGAAAAATACCACAATAAAAATAGCCACAGGAAATTGCCCTGAGGTGTTTAGTGTCCTGTAACAGTACCCATGCTTTATGTGCACTGGCCAGGATGAAGATGATGACTATGAAAGCCCCGATGACGATCAGGAAAAGGAAGAGGAGGCTGACTATGAATCACCCACAGAAGAGCCTGAGGAAGCAGAACATGACAGCGATGGCTATGAGCCGCCTCCATCCAACGACGAAGCACACCACAATGTCATATTTCCTGCCAAATCACTTGCAAACAACACGGATTATATAGGTAATTACTACAGAGTAACTGTTATTAATAAGTTACAAATGATGAATAAAAACTAGCTTTGGAAAAAGAGTGAACGTATGGAGTGACTACTAACAAAACATAGTCAACAGTCCAGTTCATGGCCAAGATTTAGTGACACAGATTTACTGCATGTTGGTGGCCTTGTGACTTCTGAAGTTAAATTTACTGCTTCAGACAAGCTCTGTTGGTTTGAAGATTTGTTTTTCTCTGATGTATGCATTAAATAGGCTTTCATTTGGAATCTGCACCACATGTACATACTGTATTAGCTTTAAAAGCTGTCCCTTCAACAAAGTGAACCGTCACAGCAGTTGTGACAAGAGGCTCCAGTGAAAAGCAGATTTCTTAGCTTGCCATTTTGTGCATGCGATCCTACAGGAGCCTGCGGCTGTGCAGTCAAACCAACCTCCCCACCAAAGGCCACACACGCCTTGACTGCCAAGAGAACATGCAGTATAAAGCAATTCTCTACTATGATCCAAAACAGTGCCCTAATGATGTATTAACTTAATGATGCAGCTCACTACAAGGCCTTTTGTCCAAAAATGAGAATAACCAAGTTGTTTGAATCCTAGTTTAGTTTGTGCTTTTTGTTTTCCTTAGACAGACCTTCAGCAGCCAGATCATCAAATCAGCCTCCAGTGCCACCACAGCGACCTGTACCAGCCCCACCTGGGGGAAGAGCTGCTCCTGTACGTTTCACTGTTCCTATTTAATCTGTTTTCTTTGCGAATTATTACCAGGAGGTCCAAGTGTAACATCATTTCTAGTCAGATTGTTTATGTAGCTGAAGGAGAAATTGTTTCAGCTCTTAAAATAGATGACTTCTCTTACAGGGTGGTCTTCTTTCAAACAAGTATATTAAATTCCATGGGGGAAAAAAATATTAAATTATTTCCATATTACTTTGCTCTTTCTTACACTGAAAATGTGTACCAACTTAAGAATTCCTCTCCCATTTAAATATAGATTTTAATATATTGTTCTGTGTTGCTTTAGTGATATAGCTGGGAGAAAAAAAAAAAACTACTCAAATTTTCAAAGCCCTAAATGACATATGCATTTTTTTTTTCCATCCTGTTAAAACTTAAAAACTGAAAGCTTTTGTGCCACTTACTGGCAACACAGAGTTACTGTGTGCCAGCAAAGATAGACATGATGCCTAACCACGCACAAAAGTAAAGATAATTTTTAGATGCAATAGAGGACTTTGAGCTTGACCCTGCATGACTGGTTCTTAGAAGAGGCCTGGGTGTCATGAGTTCTTAAGTCAGCTGTCCTGCATTGCTGCTCTGTTACTCGCAACAAGGAGGAACATTCAAAGGCATTTGTCTGAAAAAATCTGAACATCCTCACCATTTTTGCAGACCTGTTTGACCTAGCCCTCTCAATAGGAAAGAAAAACTCTTTATTCACCAGTCAGCAGATTTAACTGATACAGGATTAATGCGTATTTCTCAAATTCAAATTTACATCCACTAATTTCAACATCCGACTGCAAAACTAACATCTGCTGCACTGAAGGGGCAAAAACACCAGAGCGCTCTAGAAGTTCCTCTTTGTTTCCTTTCCCATGCCCATGCCCGTCCCAGAGCCAACATCCCGCTACCGTATTCCCTGTAAGCCAAAAGGACAGAGCTAATTCTGCACCTGACAAAAAAAGCATCTGTGTGTAGGTCTTCCTGCTTTCTGCAGACATATTCTCTATGCTTTACCAGACACAAAGATTGACAGCTAAGGTGTGACATATTTAATAAATACTAAAAATTAAAACAAAAAACAACGGCAAACTTTAATCCCATATGAAATACTTGTTTTAGCTGCCACCCTTTCCTTCTCCATTAAGCAACAGTGACTTGAACAGAGACAGAAATATCAAGCCTCCAAAACGTAAGTAGAGCCAGTTTCATTTACTTAAAGCTTTTTCTCTGGGCTCTGTAATGCTTCACTTTTGCTAGCATCTCTTCAGTTCCACCTTCTTCTGCTATTTATTCCTATGTCCTATACTTGGGCAACCCTGAACTGATGTTACTTCACAGAATAACAAGTACAAAGTCTTATTGACCCATGCCAGAATATTATTTTTGCATTTTATGTGTTTAGCCCCAGCTCCTTCCATAGACAGAAGCACAAAACCCTCCCTGGATCGTCCTGCTCCACCGTTTGAAAGAGAAAGCCCAGTATCAGGTCAGCATTTGCTAATGCTAACCCCAGCAGCTGTTTGTTGCTCAAAACTATCAGCTTGAGTATCGTTCATGCACAAGTACAAAGCTCAGCTGAATGTGCCACAACCCAATCACAAACGAAGTGATCTATTTAGGAAGGGCAATGTGACCACTGCTTATAGATTGAGGGGAATTCTACCCTGAAAATGGCTCTGGACTAGTTGAAGAGAAAGAAATCATGAGATACTTGTATGAATATAATGCTTAATATAATCTCTAAGTGAGCAAATAAAGGAATATTTATTAGGTTAAAAAAGGCAGTAATTTTGCCTACAGAGTTCACAAAAGTCTGTTTACAATAAGATATACCATTTGGTTACCACACTTTTAAAAGAATGCTGAGAACTGAAAATTAACAGAAATAAGAATGCTATGTGTTTCAGACTAGAACACAATATTTCACAATGAATCTCAATAGACTACTCTGTGATTTCTTTGAAACATCTAAACTGTTTTATCTGTTATATAATGGCATAAAAAGATCCAGTAATTCAAAGTTGAAGGGTGGAAAATACGATTGTAAAACATGCCACTTGGACAATTCTGATTAATTTTTCTGATGCTTTTCTAGAAGAAAGGCTATTTTTTCAGCACTCTTAAAACCAAAATCTCTTTTTCTGGTTTGTATCTCAGGAAGTTGAATGCTTCAAACTGAAACATTGACTTTCAATGTTACTAAATTACAAATTAATAATTTGTCTGTTTTATGGAAAGTCTAACGAATTATCTTAAGCTTCGTTTTTTTTTTTCCTAATTATAAGTTTTCAATCTTTTTAGGAAGGAAGACAACCTTTCCTGAAAAGGTATGGACTTCCTTGTTTGATGCTTTTTGATACTTTATTTAAAACCTATTTTGATACACTTACGTATTCGTTTGACTTTTCCTTTACAGCCTCTGACTCCGCAACTAAGGTGAGAGTTTTGCCCCCTGAATAGATACTGTCAATATTAGCCAGTTGTTTCCTATTACGCAGCCTTTTACCTCTGTTTTGTCATCTGACTCCTGCTTTAGATCCCTGGGGGAGCAGCTAGCAATGATGCCAAAGCCTCCTGTGCCACCAAGTGATAGACATGAAAGAGTCAATCCATCTCCCTTAAGGAAGCAACACCCTCAACATCCTGTTAAGTAAGTACTTAAGAGTTCATTTAATTGAAATTTAATGAAAATTACAGCAGTTACTGCAGAAATCAGAGTGTTGCAAAAATTTTTACGAACAGCTCGCTCTCCAGCCATGTCTCATACATGCATCATGTAGGGCACAGCTCACTTCCAAGTTACACAAAGAGATAAGCGAACCACAGTTTTTGCTGAGATCAAATTCTTGCTTTAGGGAATAGTCTTTCACAAAACCTTCTGCCATTTTCTGTGGGACTTTAGGAATGTTTACTTCCCTACTATTGATTTTGCTACCCTGCAAAACTCAATGTTAACAGCAAACAGCATTCTCTAGTACAAGTAGATAATTCTCTAGATAACTTGTGGGCTGAGCAATGTGACTGATTTTAAAGCAAAATAGAAGAGAGTAATTGCGATCTTCCAGTCAGGCAAGATACTTTTTCAGAAAAAAAAGGCTAGAAGGCTCATGACATGCTGCCAAGTACCACAGATGAGTTTAAGACTGGAAGTATAATGTTACATCAGAGTCTCAGCTCCAATCTTTTGATAAAATCATCAGACATTTTACTTGTTCATAGGATCAAGATGAGCTAAAGGCTTATCTTCAGGTTGTGCAGTTTTACATAACGGTCAAAAAAAAAAAAAAGAGAATCTTTGGTATAAGTAGAAAAAAAAGTTGCTGCATTCATATGGGACTGCAAAACTTACCATAACCTCACATTTTTGTTGAAAATATTGGCTAATGAACACCATATTCCATCTATGGAATTCCAACAGAATAATATTTCATATATAATATTCTATGATTTACATATTGTTTTCTCTGTTTCATTTTAGGCAGGGTTGGCCACCACAGAAAAAGTCTGAGGTAGGTATATTTTTGAAAGCAAGTATGTAAATGAAAAGTCACTGCAATGAAACAAAATATTTGCATAAACTAATAGTTCTGGAAGAGGTAAACTAGTTTCTTTTATCAGTTATAATGAATAGAGGTAGATTTCTCATGGCACATTGTTTCTTTTTAAATCAGTTCCTCTAGATGAGGCTCAGTTTATTCCCCAATTACTTAATTTCAGACAATAGGGAAAATAAGGCCAGCATTTTTATGACACAAGAGAGGTGATGTTGTTTACACCATTTTTTTTTTTTTTTAGTTTAAGTTGCTCACGGAATTAATTTTTAGATAACTCTGAGCACATACACTTAGACTTAAGGAACGAGGAACAATAACATCTGCCTCTAAATAATTTAGGTCAAAACCCCAGTAGCAGACAGCGATCTCACCGCTTATTTGTAAATAATGGCTGTATCACATAGAAGAATTTTTAAAATTATTAGGTGTTTCTTGAAGTTAGAAACCCCAGCATTTTAGATGACTTTCAGTGACAGTCTACATCTTAGATTCCTTGCATACTCAGAATTTACCAAATTCTAGGTTTCAGATTTTAAGAACTAAGAACTGTGCTATAATAAGCTTCTAACATTTGTTTCTTCTTGCCTCCCCAGGAAGAAGACGAGAGTAAGTATTTCTGCAGCGACTTGTAATACCTAAAGTCTTTATTTGTCTAAATACTTTTAAAAAAAAATTGTTTGGAGACATTTAAAAAAATCAGGTGAGCCAAACTGTAGAAAGCTTACAAAATTCCTCCTGCAGATATACCCAACAAAGCCACAAAGCAGAAGAAATCAATAGCTGATCCCATCTTCCCATCAGCCAGTTACAACACAGCAGGATTTCTTTGTTTTGAAAAGCATCATGCTTTACAGACTTGTGTTCCTACACAGCATCGAATAGCTAAACTTACACTAAACGTCTCAGATCATTTGAGGTTACATTCCGTAACTAACTTATCCAGGACTTCTGAAATAACAGCTTACTCAATTACATTTATCTAATTAAACTGCAGTAGTAAGACAGCATTTCTTTATTCAATCTCATTTAAGAATGTTTTATAAGTTTTACATCTTCTTCTCTTCCTCTCCACAGCTGCACCCCAAAGACCAGTGCCACAGCTGTCTTTACCCCCTTTCAGCTCCAACACATTCCCTTCAAGATCTATGAAGCCCCCACCAAAGCCAGGATACAATAGTATGCCTGGTGCAGAAAGGTTTGTTTCAGCCATTAGTGTCCTTCATTTTGAATCTGGCTCTGAATTAATTTGTTATTTAGCCAATAATAGTCTATGTGAGGTGACGGAGTGCTCGGGATTACAGGGAACACAGGATATCTATTCTAGGAAGTCTGTTACTTTTAAAGCTAGATCCCACTCCATGCTGATTTGTGTGGTTCCCATTATCAAGGAGAATCCTTAATACAACTGAAGCTCTGTATTCAGTGAAACAGATAATGGAAGTAACACAGGCAATCCAGATAAATGCACCTCTCAGTTTTATGTCAAGGAAGTATTTCAAGGTCTGTATGATATACTTCCATTTTTAAGACATCACTTTCTCCCATCTTTTGTCTGCAGAGTCCATTAGTATGGCAAGGTCTTTTGGGAAGGTACCCTCTTTCCTATAAATTTATGCAGCATGTACATCAAAAGGTCCTGATCTAAAAGGGGCCTGCACACTGCAGAGGATTAAGTGCTAGAACTGTGACGATTGCCTTGGAACAAGAAAGACAGAAAGGAAAGAAAACAACAAAAAAAACCCACAAAAACTCCACATTATGTAGTTGTCTACAGTTGACTATCTGAACCAATTTCACCACTCTCTGACTAAATTATCCTAATGGTTACTAAATTATCCTAATGGTTAGCAATTCCTATTTAAAACTGTGAACTTCATTTCAAATAGGCATTTTTCTAGTTTCAACTTGCAAATATTAGATTGCTATGTCTTCATTTGCTAAAATGAAGAGCTCTTAGTTAAATTTTGATTCCTGTTGTAGTGTGCAAAGATGTAGTCTTTGGTAAGTTAGTGGGCTCCCTGTGTCTATGAAAAAGCCACCTTTTTAATCTCTGCATTTTAAAGTGGTTCTTTGATGAACCCCTCCCATTTACCAACATCCTTTGGAAGTGATGACACCCAAATATCAATAACAAGGTCATATGCAAATACGTAACTACCCCCATGTTGAGCACTTCTGATTGTCTTCCAACACCATTGCCATGTTTAGCTGTAGCATTTGAAGTTCATATTTGGCTTATTCCCTGCCACAAACTGCATGTTATGACCATGTGCCCCTGTTCTGCCAGTCTAATCAGCTCATTGAGCCCAGAGCCTTTTGTGCAGAAAAGAGAAATTAAAAATTGAAGATGGGACTCGTCAGGCCATAAGAAGAGATGGGATTGTAAATTTTCTAACAAAAAGGAGAAAAAATGAAGCACAAGAGGGAACGTAAACCATGTACAGGCACATGGAAGTGTTTTGATGCCACTGCCAAGTCAAAGCTGAACATTTATGATTAGAAGCTGCATTTTCATCACTGGTATTAAAGAGGGCACATGAGAAGCAAGTATATAACAAGAAATGCAATCTGTCAAGCTGCTCCCTGTGTTTCTGCTTTAGGAGAATAATACAGCCAATCCTGGTGGGAAGGCAACAAGCTTTGTTAGTTTCCTTTATTAATCCCAACAGAGAAGTACTGGCTGCCCATTACTGATTCCCTCTACCTTATTCCCACACATGAAGCTTACAGTAAACTTGAAACCAGACCTACTTAACCACATAGATTTCCATAATTATTGGCCTGAAAAAGACCTAACAGTGTGCAGAAGAGGCACAAAGTCCAGATCAGTTCAGAGTACATGCACCTTGTGTAGCATCACTGTATTGTTTAAACTGTCTTTTTTGTTGTTTTTAACAGTGCTAGCTGCCTGTCTTCCAGTGGCTCACTGCCACCACGCTTCCAGCTGGGTGTGTATCCCTTTTATGTATAAATCATGATGGGAGGCTGAGCAGCCATTTCAGTTCAGTTAATATAATCTTTTCTTCTGTGGAAGTTTCTGGTTGGACTGTGGACAGCTAACTATCAAGAGTTACTGAAAGACACTTTGCTTAATCTGATTAGCCTGAACTTGATAGTTTTCTCGCATGAAGTTTGGTTTTATCATTTAGTTTAACTATTGCCAAAACCTCCTTTATGTGCATTTTTCAACTTAGCTGTGACTACTGAGTCCTGAGCAACACTACCTGCAAGTCACTGAAGTGTACAAACATTCTTGAAAAAGGAAAACATTTCCCGTGTGAAATTCAATGCCTTAGTTGCCTATGTAGCTTATAATAATCTGCCAAAAATCAAGCAAGCGTAGAAATCTTTTTGCTTTGCAAAGGGAAGTTTTGCATTTGGTCACAGCTGCCAGTGTGCTACAGTGACAGTTAGTTTCTGCTTACTAAGAAGGCAAAGAACACAGAGACTCTGTCACTTGTAATTATTTTTAGAGTAAGTGGAGATGCTAAAAAACGTGGTGTAGAAACTAAAATGATGTAATTGTCTTTCAAACTCTCAAGATTTTAAGGTACCCTCAACCACAAGAGTTTGGTAAAAGTCTTTGTGCACCAAGAATGAACTTATGTAAGGAACCCTGTTCTCACACAATAGCCTAAACTTAATTTCAAATCAGTTCAAACTGTCTCAGTATCACACTGCCCGAAACTGCCCAGGTCTCTCAGTATCAGGACTCTAGAGTGTATGCTAGTATTGCTTCACAGCTGTTTTTAATATTTTTCTACTTTTACTTTATAATTTTAAAGGCAACAACCACAGATCTCCTTCAAGAGGCAAAGCAGATGTAAGGCCTCCATTGCCAGTTCCTAGCAGACAGACTGTTCACCCACCAAACACAGAGGAAGATGAGGTAGAAAGATTTCACAGATATTAACAATAAATGCTACACACAGCAAATATTCTGATTTTTAGAGGAACTTTTTCAAATATGTTTTTCTAATTACTAACTACTGTCAGGACGACGGTATTTGCTTTTGGTTTCCTTTTCTACATCAAATTTTACTACTTTATTTCTTCTTCACTGAGAAAAGGAAAAAAAAAGATACAGCAGAATAAAATAAAATAAATGTTTCTTTGCTGGATTACTTGTTTTACATGTTTACATGTTTTACTTGCTTTCAAGCATTAAGAATTCACTTTTCCTTCCACAAAAAACTTGGTGACTAAAGAATTCAGACTCTAAGAGTAGTCCATTTTCACATTTCTGCTCATAGAGTCTGCACAGTCTTTACATTCAAATTTCCCTCGACCTATTTGCACGTTGTCAACATCAGAAGCTAATTTATTGACAACTGACTTTCTCCTTCATCTTCTCCTGCAAAAACCACAGGACTCACTAAATGATCAATGGTACGTTGCTGATATTAGCCGGCCAGAAGCAGAGGCTGCTCTTCGCAAAATAAACAAGGTACTCTACTACTCTCACCTGCTGGAGGTGTCCAGCCCCTCTTTAACAGCCTAGTCAGATGTCTGCACAGCGATGCAGGCAGCACCAAGGGACGTAACACACCGAGGGTTTAGGCCCAGCACAGATGCACAAAGTGGAGGATCCCTTTTTCAAGCCTTTCCACCTAAAAGTTAGGCATCCAGCCTAAGCCAGGAATGAAGGCAGCTGGTTTCTATAGGAAAACAGAACAACACACAGACTTCCAGGGAATAGTTTCATCTCACCTACCTTAGGAAAGGTCATTTGTCACCAGTGGGAAATCTGTTTGGAAGAGCTTAGACTAGAAGTCCAAGTTTTGGACAGCTTGAATTATGTGAGATTAATGACTTTTCAATTACATGTGATTAATCCCTTTTATATGCTGTATTTATCAGCAAAATGGACAAATAACCCATTACTATGACAGTACCAGTATCTGCCTTTGTTCCACTCATGGTTAATCTGTGGCCACTCACAGCCCATGCTGTTGCTATGTTCAGCATTGCAACAACTTGTACTACGGTATAGCCTATGAGACCACTTCAGCTGCCTTTAAGAAAGGGTAGTTTAATGGAAGACTTGTAAAATCAGACCAGAAAGGAAGAAAAACAGTCTGTAGTGCTTCTGGAGAGAAAACCTCACTGCCTCTACCAAAGTAACATAGTCACTATCATCATCTTGGGCTGTCTGTAAATAGATCACATAGGAGTCTTGCCTGAATAGGCATGGTATTCCCTTCCAGTCAAAGTAAAGCTAGTTGTGGCCTCTGATACCAAGATTTCACCCTCCTCCTTTAATGGAATCTCTTCCTCACAGAACACCCTTCCTTCCTTCCCTCCCTAAAATGTGCAATTGTTGTAGATAGGGAATATTTCAGCGGACTGAAAAAATGCAGCATTTCAAAGAGGGCCTACACCTTTCACTTCTCATTAATAATACAGTTGTTTTTATTAGGGAAAGAAAGGAAAAAGCAGATTTATGAAAGAAAATATACTATAAATGGTCTGCTTAAGATTGTTGTGCTAACCAGAATGACGTGTCTTTCATTTTCTTCGTCTTTCAGGATGGAACTTTCTTGGTGAGAGACAGCTCAAGAAAAACCGCTACTCATCCATATGTACTAATGGTTTTATACAGAGATAAAGTATACAACATTCAGATTCGTTACCAGGAGGAAAATCACACATATTTGTTAGGAACTGGCTTAAAAGGAAAAGAGGTACTACGTGTTTTCTCATATGACTTCCTTTCTTCTTAAGGAATATCCAAATGTCAGGCTGCCTGACCTGGCAGCTGTTTTACTCCAGCAGAAGTCTACGTATCATTTTAGAACTATTCCTGATGCAAATACAACGTTGCTAAGAGTAAAATCAGAGTCAAGTGTTTACACTCAAAAAATGACAGGATAGCCTTAGCATACAGCTAGTAGAAATCAATATAACTGCTCAGGGAATGTGCATTTACCTCTAAGATACTAGATAAGTAAAATACACAGCTGAGGGCAAATCTGTATCTGTCAGCTCTACAGCTTTTATCCCGGACTGCAGGCTTACTCACTTCCACTAATACTATGTTGGATTTACTGGCATCAGACAGACGGGTCAGTACAGTATTGTTGATCTGAGCTCACATTTTCTGAACTTCTGAGGAAACTTTTTGGACTTTCAAGCACAGTGATCAAGCAGAGCAACATTACATATTGAGCAGGCCAAGTCTGCATAGATTGATGACACACCACATCCACAGGAGGTTCAACAACTCCTGCAAACAGTTATGGAGTTGCATATTATGGCAGGAATGAAAAGGGCTGACCTAATGATATATACTGGATCTTACAAGACTCCAAAATATTTAGAATTTAGAAAAAAATGTTTGTTCGGGCTGCTGATTAATAATGATTCTGACATGTGGCTATTGCTTTCTCATTTTTCTATCCCACAGGATTTTTCTGCTGTAGCAGATATCATCGATTACTTCCAAAGAACACCCCTTCTACTGATTGATGGAAAAGACAGGGGTTCAAGAAACCAGTGCATGTTAAAATACGCTGCAGGATATGGTTAAATGAAAGCCTACTGAAGGTCATGTACAGGATCAAACTCTACTGTAGTCTGTAATCCTCAGGATATTTCCTTTTTCACTGAACTCAGGTCATAAAGAAGCAATTAAAAATCCTTTTTTTTTAAAAAAGGACAATGTTCTCATTTTTAAAACATGCTTTAAGTGCAATAAATCTAATCTTCCTACAGTGTATTTATAACTGTCCACTAATCATACACTACACGAGAACTCTTTCCATGAGAAAAACTGTCTTCCAACATACATATCTCTTACTGAAAAGATTTCCATGCTCAGTCAGAGGACCCATGATGTACATATCTATTCAGGTCTCTTCTTTCTTAGGAAAAAAAAATATATATAAGGCACCTTTCAGGTCTGAATTGCAGTAGCAATTACATTATGTAAAGTGATATAAAGTGGGCCCAAATCTTGACAAAGTCGAGCTGCACACAAAGACAACAAAAGCTTTATTTTTCGACAGTTCACTTCTCAATAAATCCAACCATAGATAATTCTATAAAAAGACTGTGACTCTGGCCTGGCCCTAAAAACACCTAACTTTCAGGGATACAAAAAACACCCTGGATGTTAAGCTGGCTGTCAAGATTGATATCTGTGTTATTCATCTATTAAACAGTTTCTTATCACCCCTTTTTTTTTTCTTTTGAAAAACAGACTATAGATTCCATCATCTATCTGCTACACCACTGGTGAGTCACTGATGACATATCCTGCCCCTCAAAATGGAAGCATTAGACCCTTCTTCCTTATTCAGAAAGAAGCTTTTCTTCCTTACCACAGGCCTTCCTTTAGCTGTCTCTTCCTCTCTGAATTAAGTAACTCTGGTTTCACAGCAGACATCACCAGATGAGCAGCATGTGATTCTGAACTGGCAGACCACTCCCAAGGCTTTTAGATAGCAGGCAGCTGCAAGCAGGATAAGCTGAGTTCTTCTTACAAAGTTGCCTTCTGTTTGTACTGTATTTTTTCAAGAAAAAGAATAATAATTTCAGTTCTGAAATGTAAGCTGCACCCAAAGACTACTGAAGAAAAATTACATAAAGAGTTTCTTCCCATTCCTCTGGAAGTGGGACTTTTACAACTATTTACCTAAGTTTTCCTCAGCCTTTTTTTTTTTCTAAGACCTTAGTTTAAGACATACCTTGGACTTGGTCACATTTCCTTAAAGTTACTTTGTGTGCCTATCACTTGAAACAGCTGAACCTCAACCCAAGGCAGGATATTATCTTCTCTGTAATTACCTTCACAGATAAGGTAATCGGATTTCACAAACAGTTCTACCATTTTAAGTATATTTATTTTGTAAATGTTATATTCATTTTCAGTATATTTTGCTAGAAGCTAGATTTAGAGCTAAATAATTTCATTATCACATAGCATGAACCCCCAACTCCAAAAGATGAAGAATAAAATTGATAAAAAAAAAAAAAAACTTCAGTTGACAAGACTGATTTCTAGCCCTATATATATATATATTTATATATATAAAATCCTTCCAAAGGAAGACTCTTTCCTTTTTTTTTTTAAAAAAAAAAAAAAAAAAAAAAAAAACACCATATTTCCACTGATTATGTGAGCAGGAAGATGTTAATATTATACTATAATATCACCTCAAAAGTTCTAGAAACCCAGAAATGTATTTCATGGCATTGTTTTAAATTGTCTTGTTAGTGAAAGAATAACAAAATACAAACAAGCATAACAAGTTGCGCTTGGTTTTGTTCAGAAGAGTAAATCTCATTTTAATTTTTCAGAAAAATATACTTCATCTGAATAAAAACATCCTCAACATTCAAACATTTTCACAAGTACTGTATGTCTGCATTTTAACTGTAATAAAATATGAAAATGTTGGCTACCTACCCAAAGATTTCAAGATAGAATGCTCAAAGCAGTAACTGTCCCTTTCTCTTTTAGCTAGATGCACTAAAAGGTCACTATGGACACTAAAATGAAGGTACTTTTGGCTTTCTAGAAGTTACCTGCTATTTAGCTCCCTTCCACAGAGCATTTTTAGAATGAGGAAGGCACGTCAGATGACAAGTCGCAGTTTCTCTTTTGCTGCTGCTTTCTTTCCCCATTTCCCCTAGCAGAACTGAGGTAAGAGATAGCAAGGACTTAAAATAATTTAAAGTTTTATTTTAATGTAACTAATTATAACATTTTTCTCTTCTACATTTCCAGTTTAAAATAACGTTATTCTAAGTGAGAAAAACCATACTATCATTCTACAGTTCTTACTGATGGACTATTAATAGAAGGTAATGCATGAAAATGAATAGCATTACTTAATTCTTCAAACTCCTAGTATTTTTTCATCAGCTTCTCTTAAATCTTTGGCCTTTGTAGGATAGTTGAAATTAAAAATCAGGTCACAGAGCAGTAGCTGGCTTTCCACTGCAAGGCAAAGGACAACAATGTTATGGCATTTACTGAACGGGAAATAAGTGAAGGGCGGTTTAATGCAGCACTTTTAAGTGTTCATCCTTCAACTCTTTCATAAACTAAAAAAGATCATTTTGACTTGGTTTTACTCCAGTTTATTCCAAGGTAGTTAAATAAGGTTTAGCATTGAGGTATTAGCAGCATTTGTTTTAGGAGACTATTATGTTCCTATACAAGAACTACTTTGATTATCTAACAGAACTTTTTCCATGTTTAGCTAATATGATTCCATATTTATGTAAATATTGTTTCATTAACTTTTCAAAACAAAAGCAAATTTATTGTTCCACTACATTAAAAAGGCCCTGATGAAGAAAACACGAGCCATTCACAAGTGCACATTCTTTCAAACACTGCCTCAGCATCTTCCTGCTAGTTGCATAATGACCTCAGAAATACCGTTTAATTTCTTCAGCTCATTGGACATTTTTTCAACATTTTTAATTGCAGCTTCAAGGTTAAGCTCCTGATCAGTGGCATCATTTTTAAACACCTGTATGAAATAAAAGATAATTGGTACTGTACATGTGATTCTTAAAACTCAGTAATAATATTTTAGCTAAACCCCTCCCTCCCCACTATTCTAACTGTCCACTTAGCTATGGCAAATACTAAACACTCAGGCTTAGCACACTGAACACTCTGAGTTCAGCACTCAGGTGCTTCCTACTCTACATGAATCATCCCTTTTTTATATTATTAATAACTCCAATAAAATGAACTATAACTAAAATTTCCTCTTCTCAACAGCTTTATAATTTTTGTTTTTGACCCTATTTTTTTCCTAGAGAACTAACACTTTGTTAACCTTTAGATCATAGATAGTCAGCCGCAAGATGGAGCTAGTGTAAAGTTAACTTGCATAAAACTAATTCCAGTCACTTCTGGAGACCTTATTCCTCCCCTTTATCAATCAGACAAACAAACAAACAAAAAAAAACTACTGGAAATTAAAACCGAAACCATTTGAAAGAAGTAGCATTAGCATTGTTTTTATTTACACAATATTCTTAAAATAGCTCGACTTTTTAAGAAATTTATTTTTAAAAAACATTAATAAAATTGCATATATTGTCTTTTTTACTGGTATAGTTATCAGCCTTCTCTATATCATCCAGAAATTCTAAGCAAAAAAATATCGGGAAAAGCTCTGGATAATTTCTTAAATTACTTGCAAACAATGCTGACGAGGCAGCATGCATTATGGAGTCTAACAATATAATGGAACACACATTCAACACCGATTCTTTGTCCCAGTCCAAGTCTTTCTTTCCTTCAGATCCTGGCTTGTCATTAAGGTCCTCAGCCATGGCCAAAGATCCTAAAAGGAAATTTAAAAGAAAAAAAAAAAATCATTACTGCAGTGGAGTATATACAGTGGCCTCTGATATATTTTGACTACAAATATTGAGTACATTTTGTTCTCATTCTCTGAAAGTGGGGTTTGAGGCAGTTCTATTTCTTTACTGCAGTAAACAATTTTACTGTTGTTTAAATCTTGAATACGATTCATTTTTGCCCTTTCTTTTAGGCACAATGTTTCAAAAAGTTTTAGCAGTTAAATGTGGGGCCAGTAACAGTGAACAGTTGTTTTTATAAGAGCTAATAATTTGGGGAAGAATTCCCCAAATCAAATTCTAAAATACTACTTGTCCTTGATGGAGTTTTAACAGAAACTGGTCACCATCATCAGTGTATGGAGAGCGAAGCTAAAGCACACACAGAAAGATGTCAGGTGAAGGAAGTTTGCTGGGCAGTGACAGAGCTGAGCTCTGGTGTTTGCAGGAGTTACAGTTGTAAGAGTGGGAGGTAAAGAACAGCCACAACTAGGGCAAGAGCTGAAAAAAGAAATGCGGAAGACAGGCCTGAGGTGGAAGTGAGGGGTGGTCAGTGGTGACGGCCTCTGCTCTGTTGTGGTTTTCCTTGTGGAATACTAAATGCTGTTGCGTGCTGCAGCAACTCATTTAGAAAGTTATTTTTGGTCGCCTACAGAAATTCAGAGGCACTAACACTAACTTATGGTGATTCAAGACCAAACAATGCAGCTAACTTCAGCAAAGCCAGGCCAACACACTGCAGTACCAATGTGTCAGTGTTACCCACAGCCGGTGATCGGTGGCCTTAGACGCCTCCATCTGACTTGCTGAGAGCAACGCAGAGCTGCTCAGAAAGGGCCTAGGGTGGGAACTGCTCAATCTGTCCGCGTTCTGCAAAGGGCAGGCCATGTTGTGCTCTGCAGTAATTAAAACCAGGGACAAAATAAAGGAATGGCTGGCAGCACTGCTGTCATTTACTGCAACCACTTTTCCTGCTGCTCAGCCTTCATGTTTGTTCAACCTTCCTGCCTGGCAGTGCCAAGCGAAGGTCACTGCTACCTCTGAGAGGCTGGTGGTACTCGGACATGGAGCATCCTGCAAGTCACCTGGCTGCCACATACCCACTCTTCCAGGCCTAGCTCTCCCCATTCTCCCTCTCAAGGCTTTGCTCACACAAAGCATTTTCTCTTAAGTAGCATGTTCTAAATGTCTTGTTTTGTGACTGCAAGCAAAGTTAAAACGCAATTCGATACGGCAGTTTCTATTATGGAACAATATAACTGTTATTCAAAGAGAAAGCACTGCATGCTGCTTAGACGGAGGGGGCTTTCTGAAGGCGAGAGACGTGCAGCAGGCAGCACGTCATACGTGCACCAGTTCCTGTACTGCAGTCTCTCGGTTTGCAAGGTCTCACAGAAGCCCTGGTGCGAGCAAGTGAGCTGGGCTCCTTTGGCACGTGCCTAAGCAAAGCATCCGCTGTGCTTTGCAGAAGGTACCTGCTCAAAAGGTAGGAGTATGCAAAGCAAATACACAGGATACTTTTGCACATCTACTATATATACATAAGTGTATATACAATTTATATAAAGTGTATATACAAATACACGCACAAAAAACTACAGTGGTAGCCTAGCAAGTTCCTGAAGACATTCATGTTAGTATGAGCAGAAAATATTTTCTTCAACAGGTTGTGAAGGAGAATGCAAGAACAGCTGCAAGGACTGGGGCTAGCAGAAAAGGCTATAATGAATAAAGAGGTGTCTACATCACAGTAAAGACTGCTAGGAAGAAAAGGGTACGACCCTTGTATGGTAGTAGGGAAGGGGAAACATATAACTGACCACAAGAGAACTGAACTTTTGAGTAATGGATACTTAGTGGTTTTTAAGTTTAGTATTTAGGATACTAAGGAAATGAATATTCAATACGGAAAGAGAAATGCATGTATACTGCAAATACAAATGGGATCTTTAGAAATTACTTGATAATGGGAATAGTTTTGATGTGAAGTTTTTATACAAAGTTCTTCCACAGAGATCACTTGTGCTGTTCAGGTTTTTAGGAAAATAATAGGATTACAAACCTAACATTATTTAGGATTAGTGTCATGTTTTGGTCAATTAATCATAAATATTATACTTAATGGATCTTTGGGACTTTCATAAATCCCATTGTTTTCTTCATGCTCAGTATACCATGGAAAGGGAGAACTTGAGAGCTAATGGCTCAGACTTCACCAACTTAAGCTGAAGCAGCAAGTCTGTGAAGCTAAAGAAGCTAAAACTTGTACAGTATATAGATAGGACAGGCATGGGAAGAAGTCTCAAAAAGCTCTTCTGCCCATTTTGCAGCTTTTCTACAAACACCTGGTTTGCAGAAAAATACCACATACACTGTAAGCCTGTCAGTCACATTTAGGGCACTGAGTGCGAAGTTAGAAAGCACCTTGCATCAGCCGACAGTTTGTCTGAAATCCCATTCAGAGAAGGGCAGAAAGGATGACGGTTGCAGTAGTAATTTGCCTGGTAACACCCCTGTCATATTGTCACTGAAATCAAGAATAAACCTCTTAACACCAATGTAGAATTAAGGAGCAGGCGCCAGATGCACAGGGGATTGCTCCACATGTGCTCCTGTCATGCACACCCCATTACATATGTATGCATTAAAATTTCCCAGAATCATCATACTGTTTCCTAGAATGAATTACAATATGCCCCTCTATCACGCGCATGTGCCCCTCGTCCCTTAAGTGGTCCCTGCTGGTCGGTGGTGGCCTTTTGGGACCCCTGAAAGTCATCTTTTGGTGAAGTCTTGCAGCTTTCCTCCACATGTGGTCGTCTTCTGGCACAGGGTTTCTGTTTCTTCTGATACAGGTTGGTGTGCCTTGCAGTGCATCACTGCTTTCCCTTTAGGACTCTAACAATCGTCTTTCCTTCCAAATTGCCCCAATGTGCATGTATTACTCCACAAGTATATTCTGAGTCAGTACAGATATTGGCCTGCTTTCCTTCTGATAACTCCAGAGCCCATGTTAAAGCAATCAATTCAGCTTTCTGCACGGAGGTATTTACTGGCAATGGCTTTGCCTCTCTAGTGTGACAACCACATACCGGCCTTTTTCCACAAAACTGCTTCCATCCCTAAATAACTCCCATCAGGATTTTGCAGGGGAATATCTCCCAGGTCTGAATGGCTGGCATACCTGTAGGCAACCATGTACATTGTAACAAGGCAACATTAAGCTTCTTACCTTGCCACTGCTCCACTTCTTCTGCCAATACTTTACCAAAAAGAGTCCCTACTCTTTTCCCTTAAACACTTGAGGGAGCATGGTCCAGCACAACCGCATTTTGCATCCTGTTGTGGGGCTTTCCCATTCAAACGTGAACAACTTCTCACTTGGCTCTTTCCACAAGATACATATATATTTATAAAAGCATCTTTTAAATCCAATACTGTAAAGGAGACACTTTACTTGATTACTGTTGTGAAGAGCGTCTAAGGTTTAGGTACCACTGGATATACGTCCAACACTATTTGACCGATAGCCCTTCGATCTCATCCTGTGATTGTCTTCATCTTATCGACTTTGCCCCTGCTTTAATTCCACTCTTATTGGTTCTGCCAATTCCGCTTTTCCAGGTTTCTCAGTTGCCCAGACTGAAGGGTTCACTGCACTCACGATATCCAAAGACGCAGCTTTAACTGGCTTTTCCTTATCCTCAGCGTCTTTTGTCTGATAATTCCCTGAAACATGTATATCTGTGCTTCCCAAGGTCCCTGAAACTGGGTGTTTGGCTGGGTATCCAACTTCTCAAGCCCTGCTCCCCGTCAATCTGAATCCTCTGTACCAACCATAAGCAAGTCTGCCTCTGGAATAGATGCAGATGGGGACTCCCAGTCCTCTGACTGCTTCTTTGGACACTCATTTTTCCAGTGCCTCTTCTCCAGGTCTGTCCCGAGTATTTTGTCTCTCATTTTCCTCTCGAGCTTTATCCACTACCATTTGGTTTTCTGGGGGTGCAAGTATTCAGAAGCACTTATAAATCTTGCCAATCTGGATTATGATTCTCAATTATCATTTTGAAGAATCAATACCTATTGCTATTTTTTTTGGTATGACCCAGCAGACTCCTTCCAATTCATTAAATCTGCAGTTTAAAAAGGAACTTTTATATATACAGGCACTTCCTCTGCTCCCACTGCCTGACAGTGGAGCCTGAATCACAACATTCTGCTGTGCTCGAGTCCTCCCTGCAGTTAGACTTGATACCTCACTTCCTTTATCATCAATCTCCTTTCCTGAGAGACCAACAATTGCACATCCTCCTCATCATCCACTTTCAAACATTCCTTCAAACATTTTTCTCAGTACAGTACTCAAGTACTCAGTACTACAAGTCAAACAACACTGATACACCTTCTTTTTGTCCTGCATTATCATTATCACAATCAAATCAGATCCCAACAATTTAAATTTCTTTCTTTTCATGATCACTTCTCAGAGAAAAACAAACAAACAAAACCAAATCCATATATGGGATTTCATCCAGCTTATCCACTTATCCTGCCTCCTGCAAAACAGCAGGTTACAAAATCGTGCTATATCTTGAAGTTCCATTCTTTGGACACCTTTCTTGATCTTCCAGAGTGTACAGTGGCCACCAATGATTACAATACTCCACAAGTTGTTTCTGAGTAAGGGGATCTCCCCCTACGTTTCCCTAATATGTCTAAATACATCCCAGAGGAGATCTCCAAGATCCCTCCCTCCAAGGAAGGGTCATTAACCATTATATTAGTGCATTACAAGTCTATCCTCCCCACAGAGAGCTTTTACCGCATCTTATGGGTGGGCAACCTCCCTTTTAAGGATCCCTTTTTTTAAATCTTACAAAAGGAATGCCTTTACCTTCCCAGCTTCTTGCTCACAACACTTTGGCGCAGGAATCAGAGGTTCTCTCAGAGAATCCCTTGGTGCCAGCTGGAAGTCCTGTGATCCCACGGATCTGTTGAGACTCAGAAGCAGAGTCCCACCTGGGTCACCAATAACTGTTGCATTTGTCAAAGCGTATATCCCCCTGCTACATACATATGCATTAAAATTTCCCAGAATCATCATATTGTTTCCTAGAAATAATTACAATATGCTCCACTGTCATGCGCATGTGCCCTTCATCCCTTCGGTAGTCCCTGGTAGTCCTTGTGGCCTTTCAGGACCCCTGGGGTCATCTTTTGGTGTCCGTTTGATGAAGTCTTGCAGCTTTCCTCAGCATATGGTCTTGCTGTGGCACAGGGGGGGGTCTATTCAGCACCCTTGTTCAGTTTTGACCAGTTTCAGTTAGTTTCTCAAAGATATGGTTTGCCTTGCAACAGCACTTACAACCACAAGACACTCTGCTAATATATTTATAACATTGTTCCAGATGGTGACAATATTGCTTCTCCACGCTGGACTCATGAAAGCAGAAGTCCTTCCCGGCACTGGCACTCTCAGCCAGTGGAATCTGAAGGCACTACTAGTTACTCAGGGCTTTTTGAAGTGCAATTCAGATAGTTTGGGAGGTGTTTGGATAGTTTGGAAGACAGACATTCTTCAAGAGCATTCAATATTCACCATGCCTTTTGGACTTCACAGTAAAAGCAATTTTCTGAGCAATGTTATCATATATTCCTCCAATCAATAGTAAGACCACTTACGGTGGTCTTATTACCTGAAATGGTACAGGACATTACAGCTAGTGTAAACATTTACTCATTAGCACAAATCAGTTTAGAGCTATAGCTCTGAACTTCTTCTAGGTCTCATACACACTCATATCTCATATCATTCTCTCTACAATCCTTTCACATATCAAAATGCCCTTCAGTAATATTTTCCTCATCTGCAGGGGAGAAGCAAGTTTATAATCAGGGAACGTGTGAATGTTTCTCTAGATCCATCAAATCAATGATCCCAGATTGCCTTTTAGAAAATGCAGAGCCCCTTTAATTCCCCTGGCTTCAGGAGGGTGAATTGCACTGCTTAATAACTCAGTTATTAAAGATATCTTACCACACTGCTCTCTAGTCTTGATAGATTTTCATAATAACAGCGTGACCAAAATACTACAGGGAGAAGGAGTACACTAACATCAGTAAATCAGGGTTATCATTTGGTGCTCTGCAAATGTTGCCTGACTCAGTTAAATTCATTTAATACTATGATGGTTTATACACAAGGTAGATACTGTAGCTTCTAGCAACTGTCTCTGTTGTAACTCTTTATGTTATTTTTCATTTGCCAATCTGCACCCATTAATACATGAAATTGTTTATTAAAAGTATAGAAAATAGGATTAGAAAGAACTAAAGCAGAATAATCTATAAAGAAAAGCTAGTATTTTGAAATTACAAGTTTGATTGCTTTTGCTGCTTTAGCAGAAGGCCTGTCTACTATTAAATTATGAAATGGCCAGTAGGAAGTACAACAAAAGATCCTGAAGCAGTTCCTGCCTCAGCTGTTCCACTGGGGCATTTTCCTGTAAGAAGGGCAAGAATTAAAAACACTAGAGGCTTCATTTTTGTAATGACAGCTGTGCTGAATTAGTGAAAGTGTGTCACAAATCCTGCAGAAGGAACCTCCAGTATTAAAATGTCTGAAAATTAGGATGGTAGGACAAAAGAGTCACAAAACACTAGAGGCCCTTATTCTCACAGTTAAAATGCATTAAGCAGAAGTAAACTGAACAACAGCAATTTGTTTGGCTGAAAAGGCCAATGACTTATTCCAAATGTGAAAAGGACATGTATGTCATCAATGTCAAATTAATTAATGCCACTGCCTTAACAGGGTCATTGTATTAGCTTCTAACTCAGTGATATTGTAATCCTAGGGGCAAGGCATGCAGCAGAAGGAAGATACTCACAAAGGCTTCTCTGGGTTTCTTCTGTACCATCACAATGAGTATCTCCCAAACTGCCATCCAGAGCAGCTAATTCAGGCTTCAAATACCCTGATAGGAAACTCCCCTTGTTGGATGCTGAGAAGGGTCAACTCCCCTTTATTGAAGTTAGCTTTTGGTGAATCACTTTTCCAGAAAGAGAAATAAAACAGTAAATACTGTTTGTTTAACAGTATTTACTGTTTTATTTCTCTTTCTGGAAAAGCACATGTTAAAGCATATTTTCAGAGAGAGAGAAAGAAAAATGGAGTATGCATCTGGTGGAGAAGAAACTGTAATATACCTGCACAAAAGTAGTAGGTACAGCTCTCCACGTTGTTCGGACCCAATATGTGACCCTCAGTGAGCTGAGATGGTTGTACTTTACAGAGGAGGGCACATGGAAACAAAATACAGTTTTTGTCTCTCCTGTACTCGGCACCTGGGATCATTGAGCAAGACAGATATGGTGCTTTTTATAATATGTTACCGAGCTGCAGGTGCCCCAATAAGAAAATGTGAGATGGGGACAGAGTTAATCTCAACTACGATGTGAGACTTGGTAGGTCTAAATGGGAGCAAAGATAAAAAACTTCATTTTCTCTGCACAATGTATCATGAACAATGAAGTATGCCATATTATTATTTAGTTTTAAAAGGACTTCAATAGGAAAAACAGTTGAAATGGGACACAAAAGAGACTTTTAAAATATAGGTCTAATCAAGCCTCAGCTCCTGCAAAGAAAGATAAATGGACTCATTAACATCTCAGAAATCTGGCTGGCTCACAAGCCCATTAAGTGATGATGATAACATCTTCCTAGTACTTCAGACTCCACTGATGAGCACCAATAGACACATAGTGATTAGCAAATGTTTCTACATATCAAAGTTAAGGCTTCCCTTGAGGTTCCTACCTAAGCTAAAATGTAAAGGCAACAATTACAACATGTATTGGTAATTCGGATCATGTTTCCAAAAACTAATGCAGTTATAGGAGACAAGCCCTTCCTTCTCCCTATTCTTTCATCAGACTTTGTTTTTAGCTAATAAATTATAGCTAATAAAAAAAAATGCTAAAATTATGCCTGTCTTCAGGATTTGCACGATTCAGATTAATTTTCTGCAAATACCATTGCTTTCATTTTGTCAACATGAAAATTATTTAAATAAAACTGTATAAGCATAAAACACCCACTGAAGAAAAGATACAAATGGGGACTTGGAAGACCTTTCTGGGAACCAGTTTGAGAGTTCCTCTTGAAAATCTAAATGCATGAAATCTCTTAGAGCATTACTGGATTTCTCTGGAACCACACAGAAATTACTTCATAACAGAGCAGGCACAGTTAAATGCAGTACAGTGTCTACGGTTACACGTGGCATCATTTCTGTGTGTTCTGATACATTAGCATTGACATTTAACTATAGAAATGTGTCAGAAAACTTCATTATTATGCTCATTTCTTAAGAATTTTGAAAGTTGTATACATTATAAGAAGTATCCATTTAACTTGGTCCCAGATTGATGAATGCTACAGATGGACTCTCTGTTGGCATCACAGTTCAAATGGTAGGTGCTTCCAATCCTCAAAAGCAATGCAGGCGTTGTCTTTAGCTCTAAATAGAGGAAGTCAGTGCTAACATTTGCAAAATATTTGAACAAGAAATAACACCTTATGCAAACTGAACACAGAGGGTGAAAAAAAAAATCAACAAATGCAGACAAAAGGGGAGAGCAAGATGTGAGTGAAATGTGCAACACAGTAAAATGTACAACAAATGTATAAGCACAGAAAAGCCCGAAGAAATAAGGCTCTCACTACCAGGGAATGATATACTCGTCCTATAAATCCAGGCATGCTTAGAGAGCCCTCCACTCATCCCTTCCTGCACATGGTACTGGAGCTGTAAAATATTTCAGTACAGTAAGAAACAGATTCCAGTCATCTTCCAGTACAAGTTATGGAGCAGAGAGTTCATAGAGCATTCACACAAATATTACTTTACAGGTATCACACCAATTTGCTTTCCCATTCACATTATTATGCTGCTTGGTCTGTAGAATCCATGGAAACAAAACAGATTTATTTCTTAACATTTCTCATATTGCTTAATAGCTCTTTTGGCACCTCTGCAATATGAGAATCTCTATTCACTTCCTCCTAAAGCTACATTAGATATACTGAAATTCAGTAAAACCAAAATGGTAAGAATGTTCCAACCTTACTGATTTTTGCATAATATTTCATGTTTTCTGGATGATAATTTCAAGAGCTAACTCCAAATAAAAAGAACAATCTATACAATTCAATATTTCTGTACCTGAGTAAATTTTCTGAGCAAGCTTACCTCAATATTTTGTTGTAATCACCCCTCCTGTAATTTTCACACTAAGATATTATCTCGTAAACTTACATAGTTGCACTGGAGATGATAAAATAGCTGTGCAGTTACAAAAATAAACTGTTCACTGGTGGTCAGGCTCCTTGCTCCTACTTGTACCTAATCTGCAGATTATTGCTACAGAAATGCAGGGGCTACTGTGCCTCTGATTAGATTTTTCAGCACCCTAGCAGATCTGTCATTTTTTTAATACATCTTAGCAGTTTTGCGCAAGTCTCATTTTAGGTTTCTCAAACAATCCACTGAAGAGTTTGTTCTACTATGTACCCCACTGCATCTAAAACACATTTTTGAGGAACCCTGTGCTACCTTCCTCCCATCTTCAGTTACTAAGCAGGCAAGCTATATATAATGGGACACATATTTAACAGTACATGAAACTAAAAACTCTATACTGGTAACAGACGTGTATTTAAAACACCACAGTAGATTAAAAATATTTATAGTAAGCTACAAATGCTATAAACCAATCAGTCTCCACTATTTCCAAGCAGTCAGGAGAGCTGATCAGAAAGTTTTGATAAAACTTACGCCATTTTAAAGGACAAACCCAAATAAAAAACATTTATAAAACGAAATCGATTCCTTTTTTTTTTTTTTTTTTTTTTTTTTTTTTTGCCTTGATTAGTCTTGAGTTAAAGTTTTGACTTCTGTTGCAATTTTGAAAGGTTTTCAAAATCTTGAGAAATCTCACAGGTCAAGACATTAATTTCTTGCCCAGCCACCTTCCTTTCTACAGGAAGCAAAACAACAATTCTTTTTTTTTTTCTTTGTGCAATCACACACAGACTACAGACTAAGTGAATAGGGCTTAATGTAGCATCTGACTGACAACTTTGACTATTTCTGTGTCTTAGTGAGAAGAGAGAACACAAAAAAGCACACACAAAGTTCACTCATCCAAACACCCTTTTCAGAAGCAGTAGCAGATGTAAGGACTTATCTAGCACTTCACACTCCCTACCTAACACCTCCTGACTTGTTAACCAGCAGCCTATTCACTGCTGAAGCATACGGTAACCCACCACCAACAGCCGAGTCTGCTGCTGCCCAGCGCTGCAATCAAACTAAAACAATGTTTGCAACACCTCCCAGCCGTGAGGCAATTAACAGCATCGTTGGCCGCGCTGCAGGCAGGGCTTTTAAGAAGCACCCATACCCAGCTGTACTTCTAACAAGCCTATCTTGTTCTTGCACAGAATGAGGTAGGTCAAAAAAAAAGAGCCAGTGGCTACATCAGGAAATGGTCTAAGAACCCACAAAACCTCCTAATCTGAAACTATGAAATCTATTTACTAGCTCAGGATGGAGGCCTGGACCCAGGCCAAGACCAATGGTATTCAGACAGAAGTGCAACATCTTTTCATTTAGCTCTGTATTAATGTAGATTTGAATACAGTAGAAAAATTGGACTTTGAGGTCTAAACAGGGTCATTTTAGCAGCTGAACAGAATTAAAATCTGTGCATCTCTAAAATCAAAAGAGAAATTATGATTTATAACACTGTGGCATACAAGGGCTCTGCCCAGATAATAACACTAGTCTGATACATATTCCTCAGTAACTGAAATACCATTTATGCTATGTCATATGATTAAAAATTGTGGTGCTAGCTACCTTGGCACAGCTCATGCCAACAACTGGCCACTAAGTTTCAGCTGATACTAAGTGACTCTTAGGTGTCCCTGCCCTGTGCTCAACACTTTCCTATCTCTTTTCACCAGCTCCAATCTATTACATGAAGGGTAACAAAGGGACTAAGCTGAAAGACTTGAGAGCATTTTATGGAGAAAACATGGTAATATTTTACTGCCCAAGCTGTGCCATCTCCTTCAGGGCATCATTTTATAGCTTGTTCTCTAACAAGCACTTTCAGGCAAATATTTAAAGAATATATAAAACAGTGAAGAGAGGAATTTAGAAGTGTAAAAGCCCATGAAGATTTATTTTCAACCATCACATCTCCTCTCAGCAGAATAATGTGCAATGTGTACCTAAAAACAAATACCAGCCTCTCCTCCAGAAGGTTGCTTGCTCTGTTCTACACCCCTAGTTGTAGCTGCCAGTTTTACTCCAGTTATTGCCATCCTCCTCATTTCACATGCTGCTGTAAGGTACCTCCTGACTTCATGCTTTTCTTGCATATCAATCTTCAGCAAAGCAAAAATTTATTAGTTTTTTTTTTCCTGATACTCAATATAAATAGCTTTATGACCTACTTAGTAGATTACACTATCAAGAAATCTGTCTCCTACTACACGCTTGTTACTGCTAACTGTACCAATGGAAAAATGAGGGGAAAAAAGGGTAGAAGTGATATTAAAACATTCACAAATTAAAGGACACAGTCATTCCACAAGGAACAAAAAAAAAAAAAAAAAAAAGATATATCAATTTACTTCACAAAGATGACTCATATAAAGTCATTTTATTGCATTCCTCTTAAGAGTTTCTGTGACGCACAGGGCCATCAGGTAAACATTACTGCCTCAGAAGTATTTTTGAAAGAGCTGTAAGACACTGCCGTGTCACACTGTTATTCATTGACATTTTGATCACATCTGTTTCTATTTGTTGGGATTTGTTGGCAACTATTGCTGCTATAAAGCGTAGACCTGTTAGGTCTTTTTAATGCTTTAGACATAGAGTCTACTGTGCCTAATCAGAATGACACTGCCCCTGTTGGGAAGTGTTGCATGATTTACCACTCTGCCCAGCCATTCCCTCATGAGCAAATCCCACTTTCCTGCTGCTGAGCAGCAGAATTGGCAGCAGTGAAGCATCATAAAAATTCTGTGTAGCTCAGCTCCAGAGCTCTTGGAATACATAAATGCAACTCTTGTTTTAAAAACTCCCTACATTTGATTTTTACTAAGCTGCAACCTAAACTTGAGCAAATGAAAAATTACAGCTGATGCAGGAGAAATTTAAAATTCCACCTATCAACCTCTGTGTAAGGTGACTGTCAGTGTGAGCACGAGTAAGGGGTGCTTTACCTCCCAGGCTCTCTGCAGAGTTTGCCAGCCTAGCAAGGCTGCCATAAGAAACACGGTGACTACAGGAAACAATAGTGGGAAAAGTGTCATACTGTCATTTCAAAAAAAATCTATAAGCTTTCAGAAGGCTAGAAATTTTGAACAGTGACACCAGGTCATCATGTGGACAATGTGACTACTTGCATGTTAATATGATTAGTAACAAATCCTTTCAATATTTTCAGAAGGAATCAATCCAACTAAATAGTGTAGCACTAACCTTCCAGCAAATTCAGCTCTGCATTTGCAGCTAAAGAAATGTGAAATAATATTAGAAATAAGTGAATAACAAGATATATTTGAGGACAAAAATCCTTATTTAACCATATTATTAATACAATATTGATTGCAGAATAAGTGATTCTTCAGGTCATATTTCAAACTACCTGTCTGGGTTGGAAATAAAAATACAGAGTTTTTATGTCACTGTATATCAAATATCATGCATATAACTCAGGAATACATGTGCCAGTATACATGATTTATTAACAACTAGCAATTCTACTATTCCTATTTAGTTGTTTAAGCCTTGAAGATATGAGCAGTAAATTGAAGCACTTTGGATTTAAATGCTTAGACATGAGTTTCACTGCAGCTGAAACTATTTAATAATACAACATGAATAGCTATGCAAACAGTGAGATTTGGGGCGAGAAGCAGACGTATGATAGTCTGGCTCACTATGATCCTCACATAGGGAAGCAAACGGTCTAAAATTTGGTTTATGGATTTAAACTGCTTTCAGGGATTATTTACTGGTGTGAGAAAGGCTAGCCATTTACTCCAGAATTCTGTATTTTTAAAAGCACGCTTATAATAGTGATTATTGCACCTGCATCTTCAAGGAAAAACATCAGAAGAAGTGAGAGGCAGACATTATCTTTTGTAAGAGGATGAGAAGTAAGTCAATTATACCTTTTAAGCCTTGACAAAAATACCTAATCCAAAGTGAAAATTCCCTAAAGTATAGCTTGTGAAAAATGAGCTATTAGTGAACTATTGAATGAACTAAATGAACTATTTAGAGAGCATCCAACAAATTGTTCCTTGCTTACATTTAGGATTATGTCACCTCTCTCTGGCGATTAGAGGAGATTTCTCCAATTTTTTCTTCCCTGCAAAACCAGGATGTGAGCTGGAATCTACCTCAGTTTGTGCATCACCAATAGGATTAATTATTTTAAGAAACCACTTGGACTGTGGTGTGCTTCCTGTCTGGGACGTGCAAGCTGGCAAGAGCTCACTCTGATGCTTGAATCTCAAGGCTGAGGCAGAAGCGAGTCCTCCCCTCGGGGACTGGGGAGACAGGCCATTCGGATGCCTGACGCACAGTCGCCACTGAACCCCATGCTGCCATCCGAGGTGCAGTGTTACAGACACAGTCTGACAAATCTAACACACACGCTTGTGAATGGGGAATGTCAGAATAGCAATGAAAACATCATTTCCTTGCATTCCCAATTTTATCCACCTTTCTACAGCTTGTACTAAAAATAATTCAGTAATATGAGCAAAGCCTTGCTTCTTCTGGGTTCCAATAATGTTTTGAATATTCCCTCTTGGACTTAGCTCATTAAACAGGGAAAGTAAATTGAAATTTCTCCATGTGAGCTTTCAAAGCCAGGAAGCAGCAGTGACATAAGGCTCCCAGCAAGGGGCACTGCTTCACCTTTTTAACCTCCCATTTTACACACACAAAAAAGTTACAGTGCATTTTCTCCATTTAAGGCAGAAGCACACATACCTCAGAAAAAAAGAAAGTTGCCTCTTCTACCATTTTTGGATGAGTCTAAATGTTTTCATTAAAGCATTTCTGCTTCTTCTGTTCTTATACCACCAGCTTGGCAGATATAGAAGCTGCAGTTTGATCTGCATAAGATATTGTATTGAAAACAAATTTGAGATAGATATATCTGGATACTTGGATATTTGGATACTTCAGAGAGGAATAGAGGAAAATGAAAGAATCTACTGTAAAGATTTTTTGGGAGGGAAACACCGGAGGCTGTTTGGAGACAGAATTCAATTCAAGTTTTTCTGTAAAAGCCTAAACCTCTTTAGGGAGGAGTCCACTTTCTTTCTCATTGCACACACATTGGCTGCGACAAATAAGTGACTCTTATTTTGTAGACAAAGAAATTCTGAGCTCAGTAGCAGTCTCTACTGAACATCTCCATAAAATGTGACAATCAATAACCGTTTAACCTCTAGTCTATATTAACAGACTGCCTTTATTTATTGTTTCACTTGTGTAAAGACAAAGACAGGTAATCCAAAAGGAGTAGTAATAATAGAGACTTATGACCTTCCTTCACAAGAATGTAGATACCAATGGGCAAAAACCATTTCAGCTTTAGCATCATGCAAAGGGCTATTTTGCAAAGAAACACTGTGTGTTAGTTGTTGAAACTTTTTTGTGCATTCCCCGAAACAAATGACACTATTCTGAATATTTTCTTTTCTAGGCAGTAAATAAAGTCCTCCATGTTGACAATGCTAATATTATATTTTAAAATATATTTGCATTTGTGTTTTTGTCAATTTTTATTGCATTTTATAAATCCCAGAGCAGAGATCTACTAAGCTCACTTTGAGAATGCCCTGTTTCTTGGGATAGCATCATGCAATGACCCAGGTGATCCTGTGCCGTATTGCTTATGGATTATTGGCTGAATCTATGGAAGTTATTTCAGTGAGAATTTTGGATAGGTATTTGGAATGCAAGTCAGGAAGGTTAATTTTAAGTGATCTTTGGCTTGAAATGTTTAATACAGATAATTTTCAAATCTTAAGATGCTTCAGTAAAATTGGTGCTTTAAATCTACTAGATAACCATGGGAATGGAGGGTCAAGAAAATAATTTTGCCACTAGTTGAAATTCTCTGTTTTAGGAAGCTCACTGTGTTATGCAAGAGGATAGCGGTGGCACTGGGCTGCTGGGGGGGAACGGTAATAGGATAAGAAATAATTAGTAAACATTTACTTTTAGCTTTCTCTTCTGAGAGGAAGGATAATGAACGTTTTGTACTCTAGGTAATAAATGTTTTCTAATGCATGTAGACATGGGTGTAGTAAGTTGTTTTACTTATTTTTCGTGTTATTGATGGATAAGAAAGGTAGCTGGTAATTTGATTCAGCCTTGTGCCACGTAGCCAGAAATTATGTTAATGATTATTTACAGAAATATGGATTCATAGCTGTTTCTGTATGATTAGTATCCTCAAGTAATTTAATTTGCTCTTAAAAATACATCCTGTTGCTTAGTAATATTTCGTAAATGTAGTCACTTCTTCAATCAGTTTTGTCACCAAATGACAGAATCAATTTCTCATTAATTTAAAAAAAAATAATTCTCCCTCTTCCATCTCTATGAGTTTATCAAATGAGCAAATATCTCTTATATTTTGAAGCAGCTGAGAAGCAGTTTCTGTGGTTTATTAGAGTTGTGTTAATGTGGGAGGTGTTTCCTAAAAATACTGAACATAAGTTTTAAGGCAGTTTGTTATCTTAGTAAAGGAAATACAGAACATCTCCACAGTACTTCTAAGAGTGAAAGATTTTAGTTTTCCTTTGGATTAGGCAAGGAGATTGGTATCAGCTCTGTAAATTTAAAAAGTGGGATCACTTCAGACTTAGCCTGATTAGTAAGCAATGCTGACAGGCCTTTTTGCTGCTGTGGGAAAATTTAGTGACATTTTCTTTAAAACAAACTTTTCAAACTTGCTGGCTATCCAAAATTAAGTCACCCCAAATTGCTAGTCTTTCTCCTCTGTTGGCTTTGCGATTCTCCTTCTCATATTTTTATTATGTGTAGTTTTGCTTATATCCAGCCTCATCATATACTTGGAAAAATTAGGCTGATTATAATTCAAAGCTTGAATTAAATGCAAATTTGGCAGCAGAAAATTGCAGTATGATATGATAGGCTTTGGTATGCAAATATTATGTCTCTTATGAACATAAAGTTACTCTATAAATAAAGAAAACGTATTTGTAAGAGCTGACAAATTCAAGTGACCATTGTAGTTGTAAGCAGGAGTCTAACAGTGTGCGTTCACCATGAGCACAATGTGGAAAGTGAACACCACTGCATTTGGGAGAAACACATGTAACTGCCTTTGTGATCATTTTTACTCATTTGTGGACAAAGAGTCCTCTGGAGGAAACTTAGGAAAATATGAATGTCCTTTTTTACATGTCTGGTAATGATCTTTTCATATAACAATGTACAAATATTTAATTTCTTTGCGCCTCAAACAATACCAATGCCTTTTTACCTTGTGGATTTGCAGCAAGGTTACTGCGCCGCTGCTTTGAATTCTGAACTGGAAGGAAAGACAAACAAAACTGCGTGAGGAGCACATTTGAAGTGCCACTTGTATTAATGAAGAGGTCTTTGAAGAAGTTCTAAAGAAGTTAGCTGGTATAGTGGATATAATCTAGCCAGAGAGCACAGAAAACATAGTAGGCTAATTTTGTCTTGCTTCTCAGCAAGGTAAATCAGTCCCTACTCTCCAAAGTAATTTCCAGGGCCCAAGTAAGAAAGATACCTGACTCAAGTATCGCAGTACAGTCTGTGGGATCCAGCATAAAGAATAAAATGGCAAAATCTGTAAAGTGTGACATGTATTAGCTGCCCTCTAATAATTATCCTCAAGGCAGTGCGGGTCTCCTGTGAGTTCCTCTCTGTTTACATACGCAGGGGCACTGTCAAATACAGGCTCTGCAGCCATACTCCTTATCACCAGAGACCTGAGTGCTTGAGGAGTTCCATTGCTTTTATGGAAAAGATTGTATTGCAAGGCTATTTTAAGTAAATTAAACAAATAATAAAAGCACTTTAGTGGTGTGCTTCTGTCTCTGTCAATGGCAGAGAAGAGGGGGCATTTTGCTGTCTAAGTTATATATGCATGCTTTTCCGATCAGCAACTGGAACAGCTTTTGCAACACTCTTCTGGCTTTATTTGCTGAATTGGGTTAGTTCCCACAGACTCATTATCAGTCCTGACAAGAGCACTAACAGTACCTTCTGGTTGGGCAGTTCACTTAAAATTAACCAGAATATCTACGAAATATTTTTAAACCTTACAAATTTTGACATAACATGTATTTACTAATTCAACTTACTTCCTCCTGGAAATGCAGGCAAGTGCTCTAACTTAATTTTATATGTTTATTTCTCCACTTTTTTTTTTTAATCTCTACCCTGTGGATTCTGCACTTTTTTCACTAGAACACCTTCCAAAACTTCATGATCTCTGACAAGAACTACAAAACTCAAACAAGCTTGTATCCTATTTTACGGAATAGTAAATCTAATAATTTTTAAGTTTCAAAAACTTAGGAAGATCTATACTATAGCATGAGAAATGGAACTATTTAAGTATCAAAACCTAATTTTGTTGAATTCAAAGTATACATATTATGTTTGAAAACACTGATAGATATACATTTTGCACCTATCAACCTACTGATAAAGTTTCCTTAAAATAGATTAATTTCATGTCTTTAATAAAATGTCTTTACTTTAATGTCTTTAGCATACAGGTATTTTCCATTATTTGCATCTACTGGCACTCTTTTTGACCTTCAAGGAGAGAATGCTTGTTCTTATTTACACAAAATAAAGATAGCTGCACTTCATAAGATCAATATTTTGGGGCAGCAATAGTATTGCACTCCATTACCCAGTTTTAGCAGGAAATAGTCCTGCTGCTGCTCACAAGGAGATGACTTTTGGTATCAGCGCATTTTGAGAAGTTTAGCAAACATGTTATCTTTAGCAACTGATCTGATGTAATGTTTATAAGTTCAATCTGCCCTGTTTTGCCATTGCAGGTGATATGCTTGTTACCAAAACACCCTGGAAGTCTTTTCGTACCATGGCCTTGAGAAGGTCACATATATATGATGTTTCACCATCATCTCATATTTAAAACATGCTTAAAGAGAAAAACCTCATGCTGTAACATTTTCTGAAATTTAAAAATTTAATTCTTAATGAAGCTTGAACAACTTTGTAATGCAGAAAGTTTTTATTTGATAATCTAATCTTAATTTCAGTGGTGCTATGTTGCCCAAATACTGAACATGCCAAATGGCATGGCTGATCATATTAACTATATCACTCTAAATGCTTACTCTAAAACTGTGATTAGAAATAAGCAGAAAATTGTGACAGAACTAAACTCTGAATATCGGATATCTGAACTCGGATATCTGAAGAAGGTAGAGTTTTGTGCCACTTCACAAGCAAACCATGTATACTGGCAGAATGAAACTAAATAGAACAAAGTGTCCCACTATCAAGAAACGGAACCTGTATAGCATGATCTAGTGATTCCTGTATCAATTACAGTAAAATATGCCAAAAAATAGATGCAAAGAAATTCTAGTAATGCAGTACTTGCTCTTTTCAAGCCTGTACCATCCATAATCCAAATCCAATGTTGGATTGGATTCAATCAATCAACTCCAAATCATGTTACAAGCCCAGATATCACACTTAAATATTCCCAAGTGACACGAACATTTCAATTTCAGAGGCTTACCATACTGTTACAGGAACTTGGTGTAATGCAAACTAAATGCAATGCAAACTAAAATATTGCTCTTACAGGATTTACATGTATGATTTCTTCAAAAACTGTATTAGGATCTCCCAAAATGAATTTTTTTTTTCTACATTCCTCCAATTCTGAGAAGGAAACAACTTGTAACTATTTTAATATAACAATGTTTTATCTTTCATTTGTTTCATACTCTGATGAATTTCTCAAGTTTGGATATAAAAAATGCAAGACAGAAGGAGAGATCTGATCTATAATTTAGGGGAAGACAGAACATATAAGTTTTTTATGAAACTGCACCTTAGCCAGCATCTTTGCCTCCCATCTTGCTCAGGACTAACTCAGGAGAACGAATGTACTTACTGAATGATCATGTGTCCTCTCTGAACCACCACCAAGTGTCCTTACAGAATCATCAAGGTCACTTCCTGATTCTTCGCAGTTGCGTCCAGACCCAGACCAACCTTGTTTAACTTCATATCAGACTGAGTTGGGAGTTCAAGGTCAGGTGACTTTAGACAAAATGAACTGGACCTAGTCATTAAGTTACGTGTTATTTATAATTTCAGTTTTAAAAGAAAAGTGATATATAGACATAGCAGAGTTTATAGATGCAGAATTCACAGCTGCTGCTTTTGTTTACTGACACATATTTCTACTGCATACAAAAGCTTGAGCTTTCCTGATAACAGCTAAGGCTGTAACACATCAGTTCTGGGAAATAAGACACCAACAGAATTTGGCAGAATAAAATGGATGAAATATATAGACACTTTACAGCTTCTACTTAAATATATGTTTAGGTTTCATATGTCAGATGTCTTTCACTAGACCAACAGCAGAAATTAAAACTAGACATGCACGAGCACCATTCCTGTTTAATGTTAATTTGACATTAATGAAAGAAAGACCAGGACCTCTAGCACAGTGCTTTCCATGAACTTCTGGAGTCCAAGGCAGGTATGGAAAGTGCATGAATCTCAACAACAGCTCTATCCTAGCTTTTGTTGAGATGTTCCAGCAAGTTTGCTCTTGGAACATCTCGCATTCTACAGAAAAGTTGAAAAGCATTGCTCTAGATTTAGAAGACTATATGCAAAATATTACCACGAGTACCCTTTGCCTATAACGCTACATAATGAACTGGCTGCATATCAACATACTACCTAAAATGAGCAAATTTCCAAGGAACTAGGCTTCCCTTGAGATAAATAATATAAGATGGATAATTTTTAGAATACTTATTTCCTACCAGGTCTCATATGTCCCTAGTTCTGTTTCTGGGAGTTCTCTTAGAAATCTTGCTCCTGTATTGCATAACACATATATAATATGCATTCTGGCCATGTTGGCAAAAGAATTCTTGAAATTTGTCTCAATGGCGGATGTGTCACAACCTATTATTTTGTAAATGACACATATATGTGCATTACAAAAAGCACAGTACTGTAGCTCGTAAAGGTCTCCTGCTGCTGAGAACTTACCCCAGATCTTAGATATGCTCGTGCAGTCTGCGTTCCTACGGCTGTTTTTTGCTCAATACCATATTGGTATAAAAGGAGTAGTATTGGTTACTCTGGAGGTATTCTGGGCATGGTTGAGTCTTGAGTGGGCAAAGAGAGTCCACCAAATGTCTGTTCTGTTTTCTGGTAGCCTGGACCAAGGAGGAATTGTGACTATAAGAACTACCCTCCATGGAAATTCATTTGAAATAAAACTCTCTTAGGTTTAGAAGTTTCTTTGCATGGTTGCTGGCCTTATCAGGTATATCCTAACCTAGAAATAATCCATTCTTGATCATTTGAGAGTGAACATTCATAATCATTCAACCAAGCAAACTCTGAAAAAGCAAGACTGTTTCATTGTCAGGTAACAACACTTTCGGTAATTTTTTTTTTATGCAGCTTTTTCCTTTTTCTTTTGATGTTTACTCTTTACATGTGCCAGTCATTACAGAGAGACTTCAGGAATACCTGAAAAGAATTATCAGGAAGTACAGTACTCTGAGTCTTGTAAACTGTAAATTTTGGATACAAAAGACTAATACATGGACCAGTGCTTCTTTACAGGAATTCTAGAAGATGCTGGAGAAGGCCATTCGCTCTGCTGTGTATGACATGAACATATGAGCTTTATATGATATGAATTTCTCCTATGCTTAGTAACACTACTTATTTCTGTAATGGGGATTGTTGAGGTTCACAGTAGTAGTCATTCCATGGACAGTTCACTGTGAAGTACAAGTTTCTAGAGAAGGCAGAGAGATGGGAGGCGGAAGACAGGGCCCTGTGATCCCTGCTTGAGCAGCTGCATGGGAGGCTACCATTCATTCTGGCACTGCTATTTCAATGGCCAGTCATTCCCACCATGGTTGCCAGCAGAGTGTTGTCTGCCAAACGTCACAGCCAGACTGAAACAGGCTTCACCAGTTGCACAGGTGCTGAATTCCATTCATATTGGCACAGTGAGGCTTGAAATGAACCTCCAGACAAAGGCAGCAAATATTCTACAACTGGATGGGATAGGAGGAAGCCTTTGCTCTAGTCAGGGCAGTAGGAATTCTGCCAAACTTTCTGCCACTAGAAATCACTCCCAATATATTTGACATCTGCCTCTAGCTGCTACCATTCATCTTCTCGAGGAATCCCCTGGAATGGCATAGACACTCTGCTGCAGAAAGAGGGAAGACAGATGACTAAAAAGTCTCCTCGTATCCTGTAATGACAGGATATGTATTGACAGTATAGACAGTAGCAGGACCAAACTTTTACAGGACTGTTGGCTAACCCAAAGAATTAGAAGCGTGTCTCTTCTCATCCCTGAATATTACTTCTGTGCTCAAATCAAAATACTGCGTTTGTAACCAAACAACCGTATCAAGCTCTAATGCCAGCTAATGACACTTTTGCACAGCATCTTCTACATTACTTGAACAGTTAAGGCTGGGGAATTTAGAGTCAGGTTTTTATACAGATTTGCATTCTCAGCTCCCGTGGGGCATCCTAACCTACCTATTTCTGTAAAATTTCCGTTAATTTTTTTTTTTTTTTTTTTTCCCCTGTAACTGCTTAAAACAAACAAACAAACAAACAAAAAAATGTGTTACACAACCTCAAGAGGGCAGCATGGTATTTCAAGAGCACCTTACATAAAAGTAGTAATACCAAACTGGTTGGAATGACAGCTCAGCATTGAAGTAGTTGTAAACAGTACTTTTATTAAAAAAAAAAAAAAAATACACAAAAAGGAGCAGTATTATTATCTCACCTGTTTTGCTGCTGTCCACGTAACCTCACTTCACACCCAGCAGCAGATAATGCAGATCTGCAGTTTGCACACGCATGTCCCATATGCTGTGGCAGTTACATCAGCATAGTCTTCACTGACAGTGCTTGCTTTGATAACCTGTACCTACTAATAGCATCCATTTTGAAATTTTGATAGTACTGTTTCTAGGGCAAGTAGCATCCTGGTTCTGTGATAATGAAATTCTGGCCTGCAAGTGATAATAATTCTGTTCATCAATTCCTTGATCATCATGAGACTTCTCTATAGCTCTTCCCATTTGAATCTCCTTACTTGGGCACAGCTGATAGATAATAACTTTTCCAAATGAAGTAGTCTCAGATCACTGGACTTAATACTTAATCACATCTATTGGAGATGCATCATAGCCTCACACATGTGCCTTATAGATCTGAAGGTTCAGGGATGGCAATGTTAGCATTTATTCTGAGGAGATGCATAAGGAATGCTCTAGAGACTGAGGTACAACCTCTGATTCTGCCATCACTGTGCAAACACTGTTTCAAGTACCCATTTCTAAGCTAGTGATAATATCCACCTATGCAACTATAAAGCTCATGTCACAGCAACAGAACAGCACAGAAATCTAGCATATATTGTAAGTCTTAATGTCATCCTATTCAGCTCAGTAAGGTAGTCTTCTGTAAAACACGGTGATGTGTTCAGCGTCAGCTAAGAGCTTTGATTAAATAAATTTACTTGAACAAAATTTATTGGCAACATGTTACTTGATGCCAGAGAGATGCTGTATTTTGACTTATTACATTGTGAGTAGACAACATGTTAAAAACAGAGGAAGCAGAGCAAAACAAACCTAAACACATTTGTTCAGATCCTGCTCTAAATACAGCTATTTAAAGTCTGCTTTTGACAGACACTGATTCACAGTGTCACAGTGTCACTGATTCACTCAGAAGCAGCTGAGTAGTAGCATCTGATATGGTAAGGGAGTCACGACAAGTAGCTTGCATAAATCAGAAAACATTAGTTTGGGTTGGGTTGAAAAAAAATGTAGCTATAATGTTGGCAGAGGTACTTTTTAAACAACAAACTTGGCAGCAGCTCTGGAATCCACTTACCAAGAATGGCCTGCCCTGAGCAATCTGAATCAAATTCCAGTAAGGCTGATGTTTGGAGAAAAGCTGGTTCTCACTGTAGCCATCGTTGCTGTTTTTGGTCTTTCCTGACTGTTAGATCTCTCCTTTCCCTTATGCCTTTACATATGATAGGAAGAGAATGCTCATCTGAAAAAGATAACATATAAGGCACAAGCTGTGGCATCACTTGTATAGTTTTCTTTAAGCATCTTTATTTCACACAAGGTGGACCTCCACTGTCTCTGATTCTGCTATGGATTCTACACAGTAAAAACACTGTGCTTTTCATGGAAGCTAGGGCAACATTTTCTTCATTTTTGTGTCATCAGGCAATCACCTTGTCCATCAAGCTCTCTGTTAGGTCCTCACTAAAGAGGGCCTAACTAAGAAGGACCTCACTAAAGAGGACCTAACAGGGCCTCTCTCTTTTTATATATTTATATATATGTGTGTGTGTGTGTGTATGGTATGTATACGTATATATATATATAACATTTCCATTCTATATAATACCTTGCCTATTAAATGTTCATTTTGATTTTTTAAATCAAACAGAGAAAAAGAGCAGGAATTTCATACAAATTTCATTTATCAGATAACTTGACTCTTAGAACACGTTTAGATACTTTCAATATTTAGTTAACTTTAATTTTCAAATTACTCATAGTATTTTCACAATTTCATTATATACTGCTGGTATATCACTACATAACACATACTGCTTCACATGTTATATTTTCTTTTATAACTGAATGTCATCGTTTTCTAAAATAAACCTCTCTCAAATCCAGAAGATGCCTTCTGGAATTATTCCTGAAATAAGCATGATAATATGCAGAATTTCATGGGTTGTCCTGGCATAAAGCTTGGAGGAAAAGGAGAGAAGAGGTTTAAATTCATAAATGACTGCTTCCTTCAGTGAGCAAGTAGGATGATAAACATTGACTGAAAATGCCACTGTATTTATGAAAAGATGTTGAAAACCATGATAGACTTGTGATATAGGAGGAAGTAGAGCTCTGTTATCATCCAAAAGACTTTAGCAATTCATCTTGCAAATACACTTAGCTTTTATCTACTCCATTATTTACATAGTTTGAATCTGCCAGTTTTCTGCCTAGTTATAGAAGAGTAAGGTCTGGCAAATGTTTCCCAGAGGAGTAAAAGAAATAGTCAAGTTGGAAGTGAATGTATTTTTCTTTTCTTTTTCTGAGCTGTTTGAACTGGGAGACGTTTTCCTTCAATTTTCCACCTGCCTATTTCATGTGAACATAAAATAACAAACTGTGACATTACCAAAGGTATGTGACATTGCATAGCATCCTCAAAATAATTCACTGGACCAGGAGCTCAGTGACAGCTAACACCAATTCCAGCTATACTGAGAATCAGACAGAGCTCCACAAACCACAGATTTTAAACAAACAAACAAACAAACAGCATTCAGGAAAGCAGTGGTGGAAACAGTTATCTCATGCATGCTGTGGAGTACTGCAGATAGGTTCAGTTAAAACAGAAGAAAATGCAATGGCAAATTATTCTTCCAGCTGGACTGCAAGCTCATTTTGTCTATCAGAACATATCACTATCTCTTCCCTTTCTAAACAGCAATTTGTCCTGCTTTCCTTAGATTTACTGAGGGAATCTGCTCTAAGACTTCTGCATTTAAAATAACAATTCTGACTAGATGCTCCCACTGTTACCAAGTTTATCCCTTTGATAGGTAGTTTGATGTGAAATCGAGCAAACACAAAAAGGCTTTCAGATAGAATCACCTTGCAAAAGACAGCCAAAGACTCCAAGGATGAGCTAGATTTTTGTAACTGACCTACATTGTGCTCTAACCCAGGCAGGCTCTACAATTACAGAATTCCCAAGAATTTAAATGTAGGAGTTCTACCTGCCTGGATGACTGGATTATTCAATTAATGATTAACTTTACTAGTCCTTTGGTAATGAATGGCCTGTAACAGATGTAACCCATAGCCTTGGTGACATTTAGAAGACTGTCTCCTCTGATAATTCCAATGCAAAGACCAAATTTCTTGCAGAGAAAGCTGGCTGCACTCACCTCTAAAGATTAGTCCTAGCCAGGTCTTCTCTAGGTGAGAAGAGAAAAGAGGAAAAGTAAAAAGCTGTGCTGTGCTCCTCTAAAATAAGTTATCTGATCACACCTGGCATGGTAGTTATTCAGCTCTTCTGGTAAAGTTATGCCATGCTGGGAAAGCTTCAGCTGTGACAGTTTCTGCTACCTTGTTTTCTGGCCGATCTTTACATTCCACTTGTCCGCGTACTTAGCATGAGCCAATTGCACAGAGACAGATAATGATGGCATTTGCACATGTGCAATTATAGTACAGTGGGAAAAAAAAGCATCAAAATGGAATTACCCTTTATTGGATACTGTCATCATTTTCCTGTCAAGAAGCCTGCATACCACAGGCTCAGTTTTGTACTTCTGTCACTTTCCAAGCTCCTCCTGGGTCAGAATCAGGATGTGTCCTTTCCTGTTGGACAAAGATGGCAGGGATGGGGAGGCTATCAAGAGGCAGGTTATGGCTCGCTGAATCTCTTCTCCAAGACTGAAATCTGCCTTGACACTTGCCAGATGGTAAAGCTTGGAACTGCATCCTCTAAACAGAAATAGCAGGAAGATGTGTCTCCAGTCACATTTTTCTCCATCCTCAACACAAATGCTCTATCAAGATTAATGTTACACATTAATGGACACACATTCAGCCTTCCCAGGTGGAGAGTCCTAAGTACTTTTTGGTCAAACCTGTACTGGAAGCAGAGCAAGCCAAATCAGCCCCTTGTATGCACACCTCACTCTAAATGCCTGAGATGTACATCCATCCCCCTGTCCCAAGTTTTACATCAAAACTGCGCTGTTAGCACTTCGCAGGAGTTACTCTTCATTATTTACTATATTGAGAAAATGCAAACGAGTGTCACAGGAAACACATTTAGTGAGCAATCAAAGCCAAGAAAAGCTTTTCACACCTAAGTTCGCTCTTCAATAACTTCCTCAGTGTGTCTAAATATGCTCTGATCTGAGAGTTCATGAAAGCCATTTCCTAGTGTCTAGTCTTTTTTGTCAAAATCTTTGTGGTATTTTGGGGTAAAATTAACTCCTAGGCAGTAGAATCACATATGATCAGCAACACATAGTCTCTGTAGTCTTTGCCTGGGGGGTGAGATGATTAGCAAATTTAGCATCCAGTCCTCAAAAGGCTGAAATCAATACATCAGCCCAAATCGCCCCAGCTGTGAAAGCATTTTGGAAAGTGAGATATAGAAACATAGGCTTCGAAACAAAGATCACACAGCAAAATAATACAGAGTAACAGAAATGATGCAGGAGTCCTATTTGTTACCATGTGTTAAGATTTCTATCAAAGCTGATGTTAATAATTGACATAAAGTACAGTGAGAGTTAGATAACAGCAGGAACGTTCAGGCCAGGAACCTATTTGATTTTCCAGTGGTGTGAGGCACTGGGTAATAGAGGAATGTATAAGCCTCAATTCAGAGATGATCTTGCCTAATGACATTAACATCTCCAAGAATTTTATACTGTGCAGAGAAAGATTTCTGGTCGCAGCACATAATAGGAGATTTTCTTTTTAGAAAAGTGAGTAGACAAGAAATGGGATGTGAATTTTGTGTTCATGAAAGTGAGGAATTAATAGCAATGCTTTGAGACAGGTATATGCTGTGGCTGTTGTGCAAGCCTCATCACACAGCACTGCCATCTCACCCCAATTTATGACCTGGAACACAGGAACTTTTACTGCTTTTAGCTGGGATTGCAAGTTGTACCAAACCATTGTAGTGATTTTATAAATACAGAGAAGAATGTAAAAGTTCTAAATCTCTTTTGCACTCTAAGCTCAGATTAAACTGGACAAACTCTAATGATATACATACTTTACCTCCTGAGCGTGCAGGTCACACTGACAGCACTTGTGTTCTGTGTTTAAATGCAATCTCGCTGTAGGCCCCAAGTTCACAATGCACACAAAAGCCAAGACCTGCTCTCTGGCACAAGCATGTGCCAGACAACAAGTAGGATCAACTTTAGCCTGGATATGACCTACACTTTGAAGGAAGCATGCCATTTTTTAATTTCCACCATCATAACTGTTGGTGGAATAATATATGGGAGTTACCTGCCCCTCACAGCACCAGAAAACCCCAGCCAGCACAGGGTGCTGTGCCCAATGTCCTCCATGTTCAGCTTGCAGCAACAAGAACTCATCAGAGACAAGGGCTTCCACTGCCAGAATACCTGCGTTCCGGTTTACACCACCAAAAGCCAGCTTAAACCAGAGGTGAATCTGCAACACGGTATAACAAAAGGCTATTGCTCTGATTGTCCTGTATGCCCTTATCTTACAGTTTGCAATTAATCACCACCCTGGAAATCAAACACTGAAGTATTTGTACATTCTCTTTGAAAATATATTCCAATTTCCTTTTAGCTGAACTGCCCTGTCCTTTGCCACACCTGCCTGATGCATCGCTCTGCATAGTACGCTCTGTACATACCTGCAGAGTCCAGTGACTCATGCTAGACAGGGAACACAGTCACCATGGCAAGATTATAAGATCCAAACGTGTGATGCTATTAAAGTACAGACAGATGTCTGTTCATTAGCAAATAATCACATCTGCATGTTGACAGTGGTTACAGCAACTCAACCTGAGCACCAGGTTCTGTTCTCAGCAGTATGAAACTGTCCGGTGGTGTGAATCTCACCAAATCTTGTACGGTGTTGCCATAACAGTTACCTGCGTACCCAGTTTGTATAAAGCACCAAAATTATTCACAGGAGAACTGTATACTTATCCTTCTATATTTGGTGTGTACTTTTTTTTTTTTTTTTTTTTTTTTAAGTGTATTAGCTTAGCCTTTGTGTTTATTCACAAGTAGCTTATTCTCTTCTATCTGGAGATAACAGTTTTGATCTTTGCAGAGAAAGTAATTGGGAGAGGCAGATTTTATGGGAACAGCAGTACAGATAAATTCATTGGTCTCCTATCTAACATTTATAGGGAAGGTTTCCTTGGTTTCTGCATAACTCATAGGTACAGTCAAAGGTGCAGCTGCTTCCCCTGTGCCACCATTAAGACCAGCGTACTCATCCGGTATTAGAACAAATACCTCAGGTTTCCAATCTGTGCTCCTCATGCATCGTACAAGGATCTACTCTATGATGTCTCTCAGTTCATAAGGGTTTTGTAGCTTTTCTTTTTCTCTTCTTTTAATGCAGCAGTGTTTCTGTCATTCTGGGATGTATTTCCACAATGTACTAGTAGGTTTTGTTTTGCAAATGCACAAGCATTTGCTCTGGAGCTTGTTAGACCTCCATGTGTCTGAAGGATAGGGATATTCTTACTGGAAATGTTCTTTCCCTATTTGTTTAAAGGAACGTAATTTCTCTACTAAGGAGCTTCAAACAGTCTGGAAATGCTACTGATAAGTGTCCTGAGACTGATTCTGTGAAGTTCTTGCCACAGATACAAAGTCAGGTTCAGACTGATACCTCCTTGGATGATTGTTCTCAAACTTCCAAAAAACCAAAAGCAGCTCTAGCAGTACCAGCACTGAGAAAGATGACAGGTTCATGGGCTGACTTTAATACTAAGAAAGATGCCCAAAGTTGACCAAAACATCCCTGAAGACTGCATACTCACACTGGTACTCTGCCCTCTGCATTCTCTAATGTCTATGTGTAGACACTGCAACATGTCCCTAGGTAGAGCCTCCTTCTGTCAAAGAGAGTGGCCAATGTAATTCAGAAGTTGTAAGAAAGGTCAAAACAAAGGGAGAGAAAACACCACAATCAAATAAGCCCTGTTTCCAACATTTCAAGTTGGAAAACAAGGCAAAACCTAAAGTGATCTATGGTATTTCAGAGAGTCTGCTGTTGTGAGACTGCTAAAAAAGCAAACATTTGGGGAAACATTTTCAGCCTTAACATTTGGGCATTACTAGTAGGAACGTGGTATGAAATACATGTGCCCTGAAACAATACACAGACTGAGCTTTGAGTTTGTTGAACCTGTGTTATAAAGGAAGGAAAATAAACTAATACTTTGTTCAAAGTTTTACTGGCAGCTTGCCTGTTCTGATGATTTAACTGTTATTTACACTGAAACCAATATGCAGGAAGATTGCAGCCTACAACTCCCAAGGGAGCAAGCTATGGAATTTTTGCATTCTGCACAATGTTATGGGTTGGCAACCACTCCTGTGTGCTATACAGATCACTTCAATCCCTTGTGTTTATCCTATAAACAAGAAAGTGCTCCACACTGTCGTCCTAAAGAAAATAGCTGAAATCTAAAGCAGCTCAGTCCTGTTTAAGCTATCCCCAGACACACTGCCTACCACGCGGGTTTGTTTTTCATTTATTTGTTAATGAAAACTGGCAGCAGATGCTATAGCTTTATTGAGGACATTAATCATTGAAAGAAAACAACATTTCTGCTGCTCTGGCAACTCCTGGACCAGCCTTAAATGGGACCTGCTGCTTTCCTGTTAACTCTGTGCATGATATGGAATTCCCTGAAGCTCAAGGGTGTTTGGAGCAGTCTATTTGTAGTGCAAGACTGCATGCCTCGTGAGCATGCCAGTAAGATGTAGAACACCCACTTGGTATCTGATTCAAAAGTCTGCTTGTGGTAGTAAGTTTTGAAAAACAAGCAAAAATAGCTCAATACAGTACCTTACAGCTCCCAATGTTTAGAATTATCGCACTGTGCTATGTTGTGCCATGGTAGTAGTTAGTACACACTGCCCATAGGGTCTTCTCCACAAGGAAGGAGAGTTCAGGTGAAGCAGCAGGTCATAAACTACTGCTAGCAAACATGAGGGTATTCTCTTCAGCAAAGCTGCACTCCCCAAACTCTCCTCGAGCTTTGACCTTATTTCTGAGGAAGCTTTGAAGAAGAGTAAACCAGAGAAAGTGCAGTTCATGCACTTTCATATAAAGGGATCAAACCAAGATGAAAGGATCTGTAAAGTATAAGATATTTTTTAAAAACAGTTTACTGACCAAATAACCTGCTAATCATATATGGTTTATCTCCAGCAATGGGAAAAAAATGTTTGATGTCAATCTATTAAACTCAGTGGAGATATCAAAGATAAATTTAATCCTCCTTGTGTCTCTATTATAAATTCTATACTCCAGGTTACACACTAGCATATACCTGGCCAATGACCAGGTCATTTGTGCTGCAAAATTACAGAAAAATAATCTAAGAGTTGAATAATGTAAGGGGATGATAAGCAGTCTATGGCAGAGATATATACACACCTGCCTACAAATAATAAATTACCATGGAAATCACTATAAAGCAGAATACTTCACTGCACTAAGTATTACTTTTATTCCTCTGAGCCTATCTTCTGATCTCCTATCTCCTTTGTTAAATCAGGCCTAGGAGAAATAATTTCAATGAACATATCCTCATTAGTTTCTATAATGAATTTGGTACAAATTATAAATTTGACTGTGGTCTATTTGGGAACACTTTTCTAAGCTATATGCAGTTTTATTCCTATTTCCTTTCTCTATGACCACATGTACAGTACCACAGAGTACAGCAGCACAGCTCAGTGTGGCTGACAAATGATGGTGGGACACGACCCCAAGAACAGAGCTAACAGGTGCTCTTCAGTCCTCATGACACTTACAGTGAGCATGTACTTCAATTCCTCATTTTAGACATGTTGGCAACAGATTTCCTGATAAACGGAAAACATGGGTCTTACTAACTGTGCCTGCCCGGTTGTTAAGCTCAGGTCTCTCTGGTAGACACTTGATCCTCCAGCCTGAAACAAGTGTTTTGAAGTAAGACCTAGGCTAGGCCAGTTCGGACTGGTGTTAGCCTGAATGTGTGTGCAGTCTTTATGTCCATTATTGTTCAAGTTATCTTTTAGCTCTCCTCTGTCCTCCTGCACATTCACCCTAAGGGTATATGTTTACTGGGAAAAGTATTTATTAAATTAAAGGCAGCGACAACTGCAGCTCCTAGAATACGTATTCCTTTTCCTATATGAATTATTTAATATCTGTATGACAGCAAACAAAATACACGATCAAAAATAGATTCTTTCTTTTTAGTTCTTATTAATACTAACACAGGAAAGTTAGTATGAGACATTAGAAAGCAATTTCTTAAAAATTTTTCAAACACATTCTGCACTGAAACCAAACTGTTTCAGCTTTACTGTTGTCTGTGCCAAAGAAATTCTTTCATATGGAATGACACAAATTTTGCTCTTCTTTGTTACTGATGAATAGATATACCCTCTGAGAACGCTAACAATCTTGAGAGTGCACTGTCCTCTCTGAGATGAAAATATTTTAAGAGTAATTATTTGCCTCTTATTCTTACCTTTCTTAAATGACATACACTTTTCTCATCACAAAAAATGAAATAATACACTACAAGAAAGTTTAATTACATTAATTCTATAAGTCAAATGTTTACAAGACACTGAATTGTATTTTTAAGTCACGTTTATGATCACAGTACCAAAAAGCTGCATACAGACACTGTTTTGAAGTGCACTCTTTGAAAGCAAATATGAAAAAAGCTCAATCTAAACAGCTTAAAGAAGCTTGCAGAAAAGGGTCAGAGAAATAGATTTTAGCCTAACAAAAAAGCTTCAAAACCCTACTGCAACTTTGTCACTGTACACTGTGTTGCCTATTTACTTTTCTAAAGCAGGTGCTTTAGCAGTTGCTGCTAATATTAGTGTATCTCAGGTAGTAAGACTTGAAAATATTTGATTATTTTGCACTCTTGAAGAGATTGGGTGCACAATTTGACATATCGTAAAGAAGTCTGACCACTGGAAATCCATCACCATCTAAGTGCTTTAAGCAAGGAATACACAATCATTACATTTAAGTTTCTATATAGCTATATCTTATATTTCAAAGTATGTTTCAAATAGCCTATATTCAAAGACCAGGCTTCAGTGTTCTGCTGATTCTCACAAAGAGAGCTCTACTACTGCTAGATAATATATTTGAGTTTTAGATTTTTATTTGGGTTTTCCAGATAATTGCAAGTATTTTGAAATTCAGAATGCATCTGAAAACTGTGTGATGAACAGGCAAACACCAAGTCCAGCTCACCTCCATACACAGCTCCTTTCCGTATCCTGTTTTGCAGAAGTAACTTGCTTTTCTCACGTAAATATGTAGCAGTTGCTGACACAGAAGAAACAGAAGTGTCAAATAAGGAGGTACTGCTTTTCATGAAAACTACACTTCAACTTTTGTGTTTCCCTTACATTTTCTGGGCACATCCTCAACTAGAAAAACATATACTCATCTATCAGTGACTATACAAGACAACATCAAGTTCTTTGGAAACTTCTCAGTCTATCAGAAAAAATAAAGGTAATTCTACACAAAGAGCATGTCAATTGCTTGATAACACATAACACTTTATAAGCGTCTTGCATTTCTGAACCTACTTGTCTATGATCAAGCATATTTAATACTACTATTTGTTGACAGAGTAGCAATAGTATGGTGGTACTTTGCAGCGTAAATGCCTGTCCTTAAACAACTAGCATGGCAAGAAATGACTGCAATTATAAGATAATTTAAGTTTGGTTTCTCTACTGAATTAAATCAAAACGCATATTCATTTGTTTATAAAATATATTGCTGATAAAATCACAAAACAAAAAGCAAGCCTAATCTTTTACAACAGACTGTTTAGAATTATTACTTCAGAATTAAAATTGCCCATCCAGAATGACAAGTTCAGTAACACTGACACTTTGGAAAAGAGAGTGGCATTTGCCAGTGCAACCATCGCCCTGGGACTTACCTGCAAATGCAGGTACAATTTGCTCAGCAAGCTGCCATTACACTGTCTGGTGGATGGCTTAGATGAATCTTACTGAAAAAAAAAAATGTGATTTTTTTGATATAATCTTTGGGATTTTCTTGGACACAGCAGAAAAATGGCTCCAAGGCTGGTATTACACTATAATCTTAACAAAAGAGATGAGAAGAAATGATTTTATCCAAGGTTTAATACAGTTTTCTAGATGCAGATTTAGTCATACTGAATTTGCTTTATGATCTCCCAGTTGTTATGTAACAATTCCACCATCTTATACCTCAGGCCACTGAGAAAGAAGAGGAAAGTTCCCCAGGGACATTGGTGAGGTGTAAAACCCTGAGGATAACAAAAATTCCTTTTTAACACAGCAGACTTCAGCTAAACTTTGAAACAGGATTTAAATCCATAGGTCTAGAAAGAAATGAAAACTAACTGTTTAAAATCTGTTCTGCATGATGTCTTTCATCAGCATTGTGACCTTACCTACTGCAGTATGCTTAAAAATAATTTGCTAACTGAATTATTTCATCTTTTCATAGCATTTTTTTTCCTTTCCTTTCCTTTTTTTTTTTTTTAAGTTCAATGCAGATACAGTTGGATAACTCCATCCTTGGTGGAATTTGTTTAGAGTCAAAATAAAAGGTAGGTTGATCAGTAAATATGTGAGGAAGTGATTATAGGCTTTATGATTTGTCACTGCAGAACTACTAGGTTATGACGGTCTCTAAGAATAGATGGTTCTTTACAAGCGTGATGATCAAATGTATTTGTGCATGTTAAAACAGCAAATTTCTGAATGGAATTGGATGTCAGCAACAAAGCAATAAAATAAGAGTGAAGAAGTGGCAGGGTGAATGTCAACGTAAACAATTACTGCAAGCATTTGCTTTTCCCAAGAATCCTGTCCATGAAAGCTAACAAATAACATTTTAGAATATATGGCTAGACCAAAACGCACATTCACACAACAGGCTCACAGTCCACAGAAGGCATCTGTACTTTCATCATGTCATACCTACACATGGCTAAGCATCAGCAGCAATACTCAACAAACTTCTGAATAGTATTAAAAACAGTGCCTCAAAGCTTTAACAACATAACCCCAAAACAATACAAATTAGCTGACATTTCAGCATAAGTAGAACATATACCAGGAAATCTTGTTAAGCATATCATGACACTAAATGACTGAATTAGTTACCATTCGTGCTCAAAGAAACTTCAAATAGTCTCAAGACTTTCTGAACCTTTCCCTAAATATGGATGCTGGCATGCACATCAGAGACCATGACTGTGTACATATAGATTAAGAAGAATGAGTCAGTGTCTCTGCCTTAAGAAAAAAAAAACTTGTAAAAACACCCAAGTGATTTTTAGTAAATCAGAAAAGGTTATACAAATAAAAGACAATAAAATTATGATTTCAGTAAAGGCAATTACGTCTAAATAACCACAGTGCAGAGGTGTGAACTGTTCTTTGCCTGTTACTTATTAACCAGTCTGTCATTAATCATAAAAAATGTTTTTACGTGATTCTTGATTCTATAACTGCTATCTCCCAATCAGCGTTTTGCTCAGGTGGCTTTGTTCCACCTGCTATCCCTTCTTTCCCTACTAAGCTATTTTGCAATAGCAGCTGATGCCTGAGAGTTACCAAAAGGGGTTCTAGACTTATATTACATATGAAATTCTTCAAGTTTTTTAAAATCTCAAGTTTTTAAAATCTTAAAAATTTATAATCAGATATGAGAAAAGTTTACACAATATTCAACAGAATCAGGACTTCAAAGAGGGATACAAAAATGGAAGGGGATGTATACTCTTTAAGAATAATTAATTTATTAGGATTGTTGCCCGAATGGTTCGGAGCAGAACTTCATTCATCAACTTAATAAACTTGCATCAGTCCATTTCAGCTGAAATGTATTCCTCCAGCCCAATACCTTAAGTCTAAAAAGCTTAAAGATCTTTTGCCCAAAAGAGACACGTTCTTCTTTGTCAAAAGCAGGAACACCAGAAGTCCAGCCTCAAAAAGTCACTTAAACTATCCTGCCCTTTTCCTCTGTGGCCACAGCTTTTTGCTCACTGCTCTTAACTTTGCAGATAGGCACAGATAACATGATGCTTATCATATAGGCAGGAGGTCTGGCATGCTGCCTTTCAGAGACCCAAACAAACAACCCTCTGTGCATTGGTCAGCAGGACACTTTGTGGAGTAGGAATCTAGTTTGTTCCCTCCCTGTGTCCCAGTATATCAATGTTTAAGCTTCACTGATTCCAGCATAGAGACCCCAATCAAGATTTTTCATGCCTCAGAGAACAGTACGGCTGCTAAACTTTCTTAAGTAAGGGTTTTACAGCTAGGGAAGCTGAAAAAGGAATTATCTGAAAAGGTAAAACTTACTTCTGGCCTTTAATTAAGCAGTTCAAGCTCCTGCATTGTTTTGCTCTGATATGAAAGAGTATGCTTAGTTAAGTCAGTGATCCTGTTCCAGTCATTCCCTGTTTTCTCTTGCAGTATGAGTTTCCTTAAAACTTGGGAAGTCAAATGCATGGTGATAGACCTCAGAAGAAACCCTATGTTTCTACTTTCTCATCACATAAAGTAGATATAATCATCCTCCCGGGGCTTAAGGGCAATTCAGTCTTTGTAAAACTCACCTGGAGATCTTGCTTTTTTATTTTAAATTAAATTAACCTCCTGCTAATGTTGGACACAGCTTTCCCTAATGAGCCTGTGTTGGCAATGTTAACAGAACATCCTGTTAAGGGAAACACAGTTATAAGCTAGGTAATGAAAAGTGGCTGCACTGTGGAATTTCATTGAAGTAGGAGATTGCAGATTCTTCAGCTGAATATATTTTGCCTCTGCAGACTAGTTTTACTGTAGTAGATTATTAAAAGTTCTCTTATTAAAGGTCAAATAAGGTTTTTCTAAGAGACATGTGATTTGTATTACTATAAAATTCTTAAAGGAAAAGAGCATATCATAAACATGACCCGGCATTTAGGTTCCACTCTGCACACAGTGCAGTATTCTGGCCTCCCAGTTAGCCTGTTGTACTACAATCATTTCTATAGCTTTACGGTTCTACTATGTTTAAAAAAATGCTAGTTTTCAAGCTAAAGTTTTCACAAATGCATGCCCAGACTTCATCTAGGATACCACGAAGAGCTGTACTTTGAATTCAGCAGATCAAGCTAATTAGATTATTCCCAACTGAAGCCTACAGCAAGAGGGAAGCCTGAGTATTGGACTGAAATTCTGTGCTTTACAGACTTGCTATACACATCTTTCTCTTGTACACTGAGCAGAAAGATTCTGTTCCCAGAGGTAGCAGTTTCTGTTATTGCTGAATACTGGGTCAGAGAGCAAATTCCCTTAAAATCTTTCTACTGTACTTCATGATTCTGGAGAGTACAGAGATGAGAGGAGAAATGTTTTACTCTCCATTCAATATGAAATCACCTTGGTTTATGTTCCTGGAACAATGAATAAAATGCTTCTGAATCAGACTGTATCTGCTGCTGGCCTTCCATAACACAACAACTTTATCTGCTGACCTGTGCAGAAACATATTAGAGAACAATATTTCTGTGCATTTACTACAGATCTGCATTCTTCCAGGAAAATTCCAACAAACATATTTAATATGTCATGTCTGACTTCAATAAGAGCATTTAACTATTATTGGTTCCACTATTCTTTTCTGAAGGAAGACTTAGCAGTTGAATTTGATGCCACTGAAGACATAGAAACAGAGCACCTATTCAGTATAATGGAAGAGCAGGGAAAAGATTTCTCTCTCTCAAGCTGCAGAATGAACGACTCTGCAGTTACAGAAGCAATCACTGTTTCTGAGCTCACAACAGAGGCAGTTTCCAAGACGGTCCTTCCATACCAGGGTTCCTTTCCATAAAACACGCTTGGACGCAGTCCTGTGCCACATGCTCTAGGTGACCCCTGTGTGCAGGGGGGTTGTACTAGATGATCTCTAAAGGTCCCTTCCAACCTTAACAATTCTGTGATTCTATGATCACATGCAGGAAGTAGCTCTTCTCTACAAAGCTGAATCTGACATTACCAGATGTACCCAATTCTGTGCAACAAACAGCATCCCACTTATCCAGGGGATTTTATGATATACCACAAATACTCAACTGAAAATAGCCCCACTCTTGGCTCATCTTGGTGATGATGGCACAAACTTCACTGTCAGTCACAGATTCAATTACATAGTTGATAAGACCCTTATCCTGGCATAGGGTTGCCAGGAAGAAAATGAGTAACTTCAAACATTAAAACTTTCAGACACTAAAAAAAAAAAAATACAGTTATGGATTTTATTGCTTCGTTGATTTGACTTTTCTCTCCTCTCCTAACAAAGCATTGTTAGGAACATCCACATCTACACAATTGAGGAAGTAGATTTAGATCTACAGTACTATTAACACAAATATGAAAAGATACGATGTTTCTGAGATGACAAAATGGCCAGTAATTTAAAAACATTAAGGAGTACTACTGTGAGGCTTGGTAGACCAGAACTACTGTTTGAATGGAGAATGTATTTCCCATGACCATCAGTGGTCACTTACTACTGATAGAATACTGATTCTAGAATTAGACAAAATACTTGTTTGCTGAGGTTCAAATAACAACTGAACAGCTAATCAGAAGCCAGGAATGAAGAACAAGACACCGTGCAAAAGAAAGCCACGTGCGATATATTAAGTTAATTGCCATTTTTCTGGCTTGTGTGATGCACTGTCTTTTGTAATCCTATGTCTCAGCCCTTCTTTAAAGGTGGAAATGTTAGTTGCACTGGTGAGTCAGAGAAATATCTATATATATGTGTGTGTGTGTGTATATATATATATATATATATATGTATTTTTACAAAGACCTCATTTATTTTCAAATACTTAAAATATAAAACTTGGCCAAAAGAAAAGAATTATTGAGAAAAAGTCAATAAGCAATAAACTCCTCTTACTTCACTACGAAATTCTCAAAATATTCTCCTGCCACTTGTTCACAAATCCAAAGAGTATACATGCATAGTGACACACACAAAGTAGGTTTAGTCTGTGTTTGACTGTTTGCATATCATTTCAATCCTACATGATCTTTATCAGTTTTATTATGAAATGTCTTTGCAGACTTGTCCGTGACACACTTAAGAAGTTGCTGAAGTAGGCTTCTGGTTACTAAAGGCTTATCCTTTCTCTTTTACCTTTGAATGGCAAAGCAAGTTTGATGTTTTTCAGTACCTTTTTAGATAGCCAAGATATAAATTAAATTCATTCATATTTTTCATACCTCTGAAACAACTGCAGTCTATCCTTGTGACATCTGCACATCTGAGTGAAAGATACAAAATGCAGAATATAATACACATGCAAGAAGGATCTCAACATGCTCAATCTAAAGCACTTTTCAGACAAGGAAATGCAAATACTAAACTTGAATTGTTCCTCACCTCCCTGCACTGCAAAATATTGCACATGCAATGTCACGTCATCATACGACTTAAGTTCCGTAACCCCGCTCATGTGAATATCTTATTAAGAGCAAAACCAGTCTCATTAACGAAAAAAAGAATACAGCTCCTGCCACCTTAGTTGGGGAAGTTGTTGCTGAGTGCAGTGGCACAGAGGCAGGGCTTAGCAGCATTCCCAGGAGTCAGAGATCAAAGTAAAACTTGCTATGGCATCTTCATCAGAGCTGCACTAAGCATTCATCAGGAACGCAGGTGCTGGGGGTGAGCACACCTTAGAGGGATTTCACATTGCTCCACAGACCTTACTGTCTCAGAAAAGTTTCAGAACATCCTGTGATATCTAAAGAGCAAACACTGACAAAATACTTAAGATTTCGAATGCCTCATAAAACATCAAGCCTGTTTCACAAATTGCTTTTAATTTCACTATTTTGCTGTGAATTCGTCATGCCATGACAAGGGCAAACCCTATGATTCATGCTGCACTGAATGACAAATACTGAAGGTTAAGTGGAAGATAACCTCTTTTCCTAAAAGAGGCACCTGAGATTTCCGGTTTTGAATAGAGACTTTTCTAAAGATGAGATAAATTTCTTGGAAAAGCATACTAAATACAAGTGTTCTACTTTTTCTTTCTTTTTAAGAAACAAGTAACATAATCCTGAATTTGATTGCATGAGAAAGCCAAAGCAAATGGCTTTCTAAATTTTATTTCAGAAGTATTGAATTGGATACAAACAATATAACCTATAATAATATTTTCATTTCCAAGTCTTTCACTGATAGCCCAAATGTCCAACTAAGCCATATCAGCAGAATACTAAATTCATAACTGAACCACTCAGTCAATTTTCAGAGATCTGGAGCAGTTTTTTTTTTAATCACACTGCATGTTTTTCCAGACTAAAGTAAGGTGTACATCTGACACTGTAAACCAGAGAGAGAGAAAAGTTGAGCAGGAGGAGCAGGGGTTAGCCGATTTGACAAGAATGTTAAATGAGTTTTCACTCAACATCGTGTTGAATATCCTGTTCAAAATCTAATCATTTGAGTAATAGGAGTGAAATAAAGTCTACACATTTTGTTCTTCATGTGAAATAATACCATTTCATTTATCTAAAGAAGCTTAAGACACAAAGAGTAGTTGTCAAAAAACTCTGACAGACCCTCCACGAAGTCTGTTTGAGATCCTGGCTCCTAACCTCTGTATCAGATGTTCAGAGAATCAAGAACCTAAGGTTGTGTTAACTACTCAAAAAGTTAGTGAGCATGGAAGGTGTATGTGCCTTATTTGATGAAAAAGTCAAGCAATTGTCATGATTTGTAATCATGATGGAGATGACTGAAACTTCTAGACAGAGGGAAAAAATGCAGGCAGAACACAAGATGTGCATTTGGAGACTTCTCATGGTTCCACTGACAAGATCAGGGAAGGTCCCCTAAAAGCTCTCTTTTAGATCACTAATGTGTTCCCCACATTTCACAGGCTGAATATGACCCAGTACAACACTTTGTAAACCTTTTGGGAGCTTTACCACTAACTACAACCAAGAAAGGAAACTGTCACCCAAAAAAAAAAAGAAAAAAAGAATTCCGCCCATAGCTTACTTCATTTACAATTCCTTCAAGTCCCAGCAAATGAGCGAGTATATGCAGTGTGGCATATGTTGATGATGGGTGATACTGGGATGTGGGATATGGGATTTAGGATATGTCAGACCAGCTGTACATGTACAGGTCAATTATCTTGTACAAGCACAGATAATCTGATCATGTGATTAGGAAAAAGGAATACAGTTCTTCTTGCCCCTAGAGTAAGATAGGTTACCTATCAAGGTAAGAAAAGTAGGAAGGGGTGGATTAGTTCCAAACCAATTGCAAAGAAGTGTAGAAAGATTTTAGTCAAGCAAAGTCCCTAATTATCTTTCCAAAATCATCGTTATCAGGAATTTATACACAAAATATTGTTGAGGTGAGCACTCAAGTGGTTTCTGCTTCCCAAATCTTAGTGCAGCCCTATAGAAAGGTATGGGTGTAACTGAGAAGATGTGGGTTTTAGCCATGACTAATCTACAGCATCAAATACAAGGAAGTTACCATTTCAAACGTAATTTTTCAGTAAAGGCTTGATCATTTCCTAGTGTAGAGCACTACAGCAAGATTGGATTTCTTCCTTTCAGCTCCCCAGTGCCATGTATTAGTGACAACAACCTCATAATTACCCCTTGCTATTTGTAGCTGATCCTTTTCATTATCTCCTCCCTGCTCCTTTTTTTGAAATGTCATTTTCAAAACAATAATCTCAGACAAAGCCCTGATCTTTGTGCTTTCCTACCCCAAATCTTTTATTTTAGTGCATCACCTCTATCTTTGCTCAGGATTTCAATCGTGTTATTGTTTGCTTTTCTTTGAGTAGCTGTGAGGCACAATGAACCCTCTGAACCTCAGAGGGAACAACCATGAACCTGTAGGGGTTAATAGACTTACGGGCTGTCAAAGCAGAAGGAGAGCCTGTCCTGCAGCCTGACCTCCCTGGCCACGCTGCCTGCCAGGCAGTGGGAGGGAAGGAGGCGCATGGCTAAGGGAGCCAGGCACGCTCCTGTGTTTTCAGTAAACATTGCCTGGAAAGTGCACCCGCCTTCTAGCACAGATTAGAGACCAAGATAGATAGCAGCTGGCTGGGCTGGAGAAGACCTCGGAAGGGAACTGCAGTATTTCCTGGGGGAAAATGTGGCACAGAATAAGGCAGAGTTTGGTGCAGAGTGATGAACAGCAATATTGCTCTTTGTATGGCATCTGAAGTGTGTATAACGGTAGAGAATTAAACCAATGACATCTTCTGCTCTCATCATAGCTGTGCAGCTGCTCAGTCACTGCACAGACTTTTCCTGCTGCTTTCTTGCACAGCTGATATGGCAACTAAGCCCCATTATTCGCAGTTTCAGCTCCCTCACTAAAAGGATTTGTGAGTGCATAGATACTACAGTAACTGCAGCTTATCTAGCTGAATCCAGGATAACACAGGTACAACACTGGTGATGTATTCGGCAGCAGTGTCCAGCTGTTTGGTATTCCACTGTGCTGTGTCTACCTTGCCAAGAGTATTGGAACTTGCTTGTTCAAAAGCAGCTGGAGTAAATGCACAAGTAGCAGCACATAATGTAGCTCATCTCTGCTAGGGAAACAGCCTGACCCAGGTGATTTGTCTCCAGATATGCACAGTATGAAAGGTATTTCCAGGGAATGGAAAGGCACTGCAGGCCTCAAGCCGCCTTTCTATTGAAGAAATGACCAAACATAAATGGAATTTAGGTGCCAAAAGCAATGCAGGTACAGGATATATCCTGCAAAGCACATCCTTTTAAGGGTCTTAATGGAACATGGACTCAGAACCTGGACTGACTCCTGGCTCTACCTCAGATTTTTGGACTTTAGACATTTAATTCACATATTTTATTAGTTCGTCATTTTCAAAATGGAGGTAATATTTCCTTACTTCACAGAAGAGTGTAGATGATAAAATCAGTGAATGGTCTGATCTGAGACGTTCAACTGCAGTCATACAGAGGGCCATCTAAATAGGTAGACAGAGATTAAAAGTTGTATGACTCAGGGAATCAAGGTTCTCTTCCAGCATTTTCCTTTTTTTTTTTTTTTTTTTTTTTTTTCCCCCTCTGGTGATTATTAAGTCTCATAAAATTTACAGAGTCTTTCAAACCTGAAGGTAACAAACACTGAGATTCACACATTTCCTCATTTCTTTCCTTATCTGATGTTTCTGGCTAATGTACCATCAAATACCAAATCTCTAGAATAAAGTTACTGCTTAATTCAGATGTAATTTCAGTGTCTCAGTTGTCCTTCTTGAAGAAGGTTATTGTAAGCACTTTAAGAACAACAGCATACTGTTCAGCTATCACTTCTTCCTTCTTGTCTTGGGTACTTTAACTGCAAGTGCGATCCTTCTTTACCTTAAGAAACTATAAATTTGTGAGAGACTTAGACAAAAGAACATTATTTTCAATATTTGGTTTCTTCACAATTTTATTTTTTTCCGCAGAAAGCATTTTACCATTTCTTACATGAAACACTGGATTTAACCTGTACCTCTGTGAGGTCTCAGATTCTACCAAAGTTAATTGAAATATTAAATAAATAAAGTGTAAGTCTCACATAAATTAAGGCCTAAAATATCATGATTAAACAACTGCTTTGTTTTCAGTCTTTTACTTATCACATCTTCCTGAAGACAGCTGCATTATCTGCAAGCCAGCTTTTATCTAGCAGAGAAAGAATTACTGAAACAACTGTCATTAAAGTTCATAAAGACATGAGCATCATCACTTACCTTAATATTAGTGATTTCCCCACTGGTTGTCTAGGTGACCAGTTTCAGTGGCTCATTAGAGAAAACAAGCGCTAATTAAAACAAATTATAATCTTTAACACAGTCATTGAGAAAAAAAGTGAAGTAGAAGACATTGCACTAAGAATATATACTTGGGTCTGCTTGTGAATGGGGTGGGTGCCGTGGTTACAAAAAAAAAAAAGAAGAAAAAGCAGAGTTGCTGAACACCTTCTTTGCTTCGGTGTTTACCAAGGGCAGCCCTTTAGAGTCCCAGGCCCTAGGGACAAGAGAGGAAGCCTGGAGAGAGGAAGATTTGCCCCGGATTGAGAAAGATTGGGTCAAAGAGCACCTAAGGAAACTCGATACCCACAAATCCATGGGCCCTGATGGGATGCACCCCAGAGCGCTGCATGAGCTGGCAGATGTCATAGCTAAGCTGCTCTCCATCATCTTTGAAAGGTCCTGGAGACCAGGGGAGGTTCTTGGCTGGAAGAAAGCCAATGTCATGCCAGTCTTCAAAAAAGGCAAGAGGGAGGACCCAGGCAACTACAGGCCACTGAGTCTCACCTCCATCCCCGGAAAAGTGATGGAACAGCTCATCCTGGCAGTTGTCTCCAGGCATGTGGAGGACAAGAAGGTGCTCAAGAGTAGTCAGCATGGATTCACCAAGAGGAAATCATGCTGGACTAACCTGGCAGCCTTCTGTGACAGAATGACCAGCTGGATGGATGAGGGGAGAGCAGTGGATGTCATCTACCTCGACTTCACCAAGGCTTTTGACACCGTCCCTCACGGCATCCTTCTGGGCAAGCTCCGCAAGTGTGGGATAGATGACTGGACAGTGAGGTGGATTAGGAATTGGCTGGATGGCAGGGCTCAGAGGGTGGTTATCAGTGGCGTAGAGTCTAGTTGGAGGCCTGTGGTTAGCAGTGTCCCCCAGGGGTCAGTCCTCGGCCCAGTCCTGTTCAATTTATTCATCAATGACCTGAATGAAGGGATGGAGTGCTCACCCAGCAAGTTTGCTGATGATACCAAACTGGGAGGAGTAGCTGACAGCCCAGAGGGCTGCGCTGCCATCCAAAGGGACCTGGACAGATTGGGAAACTGGGTAGCAAGAAATCTTATGAAATTCAACAAAGACAAACGCAAGGTCCTGCACTTGGGGAAAAACAACCCCAGTCACCAGTACAGGTTGGGGACTGACCTGCTGGAGAGCAGCTCTGCAGAGAGGGACCTGGGTGTCATGGTGGATGATAAGTTGACCATGAGGCAGCAGTGCCCTCGTGGCCAAGAAGGCCAGTGGGATCCTGGGGTGCATTAGGAGAAGCGTCTGCAGCAGGTCGAGGGAGGTGATCTTGCCCCTCTACTCAGCCCTGGGGAGGCCACACCTGGAGTGCTGTGTCCAGTTCTGGGCTCCCCAGTTCAAGAGGGATGTGGAGCTGCTGGAGAGAGTCCAGCGCAGGGCTACGAGGATGATCAGGGGCCTGGAACATCTGCCTTATGAGAAAAGGCTAAGACAGCTGGGCCTGTTCAGCCTGGAGAAGAGAAGGCTGAGAGGAGACCTGATCAGTGTCTATAAGGACCTCAAGGGAGGCAGTGAGGAGGATGGGGCACCCTCTTCTCAGTGGTGGCCGCTGATAGGACTACAGGAGATGGCCACAAACTGAAACACCAGAAGTTCCACAGGAATTTAAGGAAAAATTTCTTAACAGTGAGGGTGACAGAGCACTGGAACAGGCTGCCCAGGGAGGTTGTGGAGTCTCCTTCTCTGGAGATCTTCCAAACTCCCTTGGACGCAGTCCTGAGCCACATGCTCTAGCTGACCCTGCGTGTGCAGGGAGGTTGGACTAGATGATCTCTAGAGGTCCCTTCCAACCTTAAGCATTCTATGATTCTGTGATATCATAACAAAAATCACAGAAATCTTTAACACATATTAAAATGCTGATGTCAAAGCCATTAGAACAAATCTCACTATATTTCCAACTTGGAATTTATTTATGCTGCAGAAAAGAGAGACATACACACATTTCTAGTCTAGCTAAGTAGGATACCAATAAGAGATCTGCAGCACAAACTTCTTCACTCACTATAGTCAAGCTCACCTCGACGTTAATTATGCGCTTTTCTTTGTGATGTCATTTTAGCTTACATGTTGCCTGGACATTACAAGGCCTCTTTCTAGGCTTTTTTTTTCAGCAGATAAGCATAATAAATACAATGTACACAGTGCCCCAAAGGCAGAAGGACTATGAAGACTCAGGGCATATCCCTAGTTGAACCGCAGTATCAAGAAACCTACAGCCACCAACTTGTCTTTGAGTAACCAGCTACCTGGAATACGCTGGCACCTATCAGTAAACAAGCTGACAGCTTTTACCCTTTAGAAGAAATAAAATCCAGTTAAGCCCTTCCTTTTGATGAATAACTCGTATCACAGTGACACTCATAAATGTGGTGCTATTTTATCTAAATATCATGTCTCAGTTATTGTAGCAGCAATATAAACTTTATTGCATGTTTTACAGTTACACAGAATTCCTTGCCATAAAGGCATCTTAGTAACTTTTTGCTCTGATGGAAAGGATTGCTTTCTTTTGAGATCTGTCTGGCAGTATGCATACCTCACCATGTCATTTCCTTTAATGTAAGGATGTCCTTTCTATGTCCCCCCCTAAATGTTTTTTTCTTCATAAAAAGGCTGAAGTCAAGGGGCCAAGACAATGCAGTGCCGCACACTGCAAACAAAGATAAATATTTCATGGCATATATTAAATTCCTTTATGATCCAAAAAGTACAGCATAAACACTAGCACACCTCACACCTCTCCCTCCTAGGAGGCCCAGAAGAAATCAATTCATTTCCTAAGACTCTTCTAGGGTTGCCTTTCCTGCTGAGAATAGTAGTGCAAAAGAACACGCTGTATTATCCCTATTACCTTTCAGATTTGCTGACTCCAAATGCACACTTCTTTCAAGTGTACCATGTACCATGTTTGCTACCACTACAACCTTTTGAGTTGTCTCTGGCAAACTTGAGTCCACACAATTTCAATTCAGGCACCAAAGCCAGCATTCAGACTTTCAAAAAACTTCATCACAGTGCTAAAATTCAAGAGCATACTTGGTGCATTTTGGTGTTAGCTAAAAAATCTTGCCCCACGGCCTGCTTACTGTCACAGTGGCTGCCGACTGTTGTACCTGTCCCTGCAAATCTGTTCTTATCACAAGACACAAGCAGGAAGTTCAAGTGTGGTGTTTGGTATCTGATACCTGGTTTCCATTTTCAGGAGAAAAAAAAAAAAAAAAAAAAAAAAAAAAATGTTACTCTCATTTTCCGTGGTTATTTGGTGTGTCAGAGATATGCCAGGAACGCTACATATTCTTTTCATACCATTCACTACTGAAAATACTTTACTACTACTTTCCCCTACCACGCTGCTACTAAGAACACATTGGCAGCACAACCTTTCCACAGCAGATGCTACAAAAGCTTTGGATTTCTACTATGAAGCATGAATCATTTTGACAGTCACTTTGTTGGTCCACCTAAAATTATGATTCACAGACAATCCATTTCCTAAGTAAAAGAATTTAGGTAAGCAATCCCAAATGAAGGATTTAGCAATAAGATCAGCAACTGTCCTGATTGTTCTCCAGGGCAATTTTCCTGCCTTGACTGCTGGATTAGCAGCAGGGTTATCATTTCCGGATCATGAAAAAAACACACATCCTTAATAAAAATCACAGCAGAAGCAAAGCTGAATTTGTCAGGCTTAGTCATAAATTACATTAACTATACATTTACAGAGAGCCTTTTCCAGTACAGGGAATTACTTATCTTTTCTACTTAAGCAACCCAAACACCAACTCAGAATATTGCACCACTTATATCAACAGGGTCTGCTCAGCAACAGCTGTTCAAACATTTGTTAAATCACTTCACAGCAAATAACAACATGGTGCCACACGCCTGTTTCTCATTTCAACTTCATCATAGCGATATTTAACATACATTAAAAAACATATGCTACATGCACCAAAAAAAAAAAAAAAAGAATCTTAATGCACAAAATTCTGCAAATCTCAGAGGATAGCTAAGGTCTATAAAACTGTGAGAGATGAACAGATTCATTCATCCTGAAACTTAATTCTGAGGAATGCGCACACTAGAGTCCAAACAATCAGACTTCACACTTTGGTGCCCAAAAGCTGGGCCTAATTCTGTGTTTATTCATTTTTGTTGTATATGTTGTGGCAAAAGTTGTTATCCATGAAAAATACCAGGCTCCTGTTATGACAGATTCTGGGAAAACAGACAGTGAAAAGCATGCTTAACTCTAACAGATGTGAGAAGAGAGAGAGACAAAAAGTGACTTAAAGAAAAAAAAATCTACTAAGTCAGGGAACAGAATTCAAATTTCCTGATTTTTCTGCTGATGCTCAAATCCCTCATCCCTTTCTGGCTTTCCAAATGTGTTCAGATCTCCTCAGCTTTCTTACTGCTGCACTCCAGAAGATTTAACAAGCGAATCTGAAAATTTTTGCTTAATTACTGAACTTGTAATTACTGATTGAGGAAAGGTTTCTTTCCCTACAGCTCCTTCTTTCCTACAGTAAGATTAACAAGAACTTTATTAATTAGACAAGAAGAAAGGTCATCTTTTTCACCTGTTCTAGAGCCATACTCTGCCTTCTGGAATTTTCCAAAGGGGTAATGTAATCAGCAGCAAGAGCTACTCAAAGCTGAGACTGCAAACATACACTGCTCCCTCTGGATGCCAAGGTTTTTAGCTGGTATGTTCCTTGCTCCCATAGCAAAATATCAGGAATGGCTACACACACCCAAAAACCAAAGAAGCCCAGTAGCCTATTTTCAGGGAAGGAAAAGCTGTCTTTGCTCTCATTGACAAAGATGTGATACAGCCTTTGTATAAAGAAAAAGTATAGATGTCTTTCTATCTGAGAAAAGCACAATGAAATTAATTCATATTTTTTAATACTACCATAAATAACCTATATAAGGCTGAATTTATTGCTTATATAATTTGTGTGTGTGTTTGCATCAGTGGCACTGCTTTTCAGGTGCCATGGCTCACAAGCTGTGTAACTCAAATGGCACTGTGACTTAGGCAGTTAAAAAAAAAATAGCATCACCTCTGAACAAGAAATCAAACTCTCATAATTCCCTTAAGTCCCCTTCCCTGCAACAATCTTTGACCTGCCTGGAGTCAGCAATTAGCTACTTTATTTTAACATTATACGTACTGACATAAATATAATGATGTTAGTATTGGTGCAGAAAACATAATGTGTGCCCTGCATTCTGTGCATTCTTACATAAAATCATGATATCTAAAATCAAAATAAATACAGTAATAAAATATAGGTATTGCTTATCTCCTTTATTTTTTTTTCTTTTAAATAAAGAACTTGAGGAAAATCATAAATCTTTCAAGAGACAGTTTTTTCCCGAAAGTATTACTGTGAATCATAGGACCTGTCTTACTTTGGAGATCCCACTGAAGTCAGGGAGATCTCTCATTTTGGTGAGATTGCTCCACTGAGCAAGGGCTGGAGGATCAAGCCCTTGAGGTATCATAAAAAAATTATGAGAATTAATACATAACAGTAATAAAAAGCAATACTCTTAAGGGTTTTAAACACTGACTTGGACAGTATATTTCTCAAACTCATATTAATAAAGGTTGCTCTTCCATGAGCAGCACAATTACTCCTCAAAAAAAGGAGATTCTACAGTTTGTTCCCCTTAAAAAAAATATAGGATGTACTATGTACTGCTGGAGAAAAACAGGCCTTCCTGAACTTTAAGCTTACCTAGGCATTGCTTGCAAAAATATATATAAACAGCCAACTTGATTTCTGGAATACTGAGTACTGAAGAGATAGTTTCATCATAAATTCCTAGGTCTTATTTTCACAGACAAGCACTGTGAAAGTGATTGGAGAAAAATTTTGACCTCTGCTGCAATGTCCGAGGAGATGTCAAATGCACAAACGTACAATGGCCAGTTCAGCAACTAGTAATGCCCTTATTAAAAATTCTACTGATCTTCCTGGACTTGGGATACAGTTGTCAAACTTTCTGTTTCAGTGCAAAACTCACATGCTATTAGATTGTATTATCAGTTGAGGAAAAAAAAAAATCTTTGAGGTGTTCAAACAACGTATTGTGCTGAATCCCGAAGTACTATTATACCAACAGACCAAAAGCAAAAATCATATGAGTGTTTTCAATAGCCTAATTATGGTTTTGAATCGTGATGAAGCGGAAAGTGCTACTGATCAAGTGAACAATTGCAAGCCATTGCATGTTAGGATGAAGGTTACTTTCTCAACATTTATTTGTTCTTTAATCTTCTTTATCAGTAACTTTTGCTCTCAGAATTTACAAGAAAGCTTATATGATGAGTATCCAGAACAGACTTAACTCACGAAAGATGAGGATGCCCAGGAAGACAACTCCTTAAATTTGGATTCAGTTTGGCTTCTGCAGCATTAGATAGAATCCAATAAAATATGAAAAATGCTAAAATCAAAGGCAGATCAAGACTATGTGTTTTGTATCTGGATTTACTCAGGGGATGCTTCTCTCTGGATGTTTCAACACAACCATATTGATTATGAAACCAGGTGCTGCTGTCAGGCACCCGAGACAGTTTTTTTATGCCTTTCTCATTAAAAGAAGACTTCTGTAAAATCTCTCAGGTCAAACCACGTTTAAAGGAAAATGGAAAGATTACAAAGAAAAGAGCTAACCTTCTTAAGCTAAGCGTCATTCTTCACTGATATTTATAAAATATTTATGGGCACGATATTAGAAAGTTCTCATCAAAGGTCATTAATTGAAACCTCTCTGAAGGGGACTGCCTATGTAGCATTTTCAGGAGAAAAGCAGTGCTCCAGAGCTACCCATCCTAGAACTCTACTTTGCAAGCCAAACAACACAGGAATTCCTTCCACTGGTTTTACTTAGTCTAAATATATACCTATGCTGGGTTTTTTTTCCTCACAACTTCAATTGTCCCTGATTTAGAGAAATCAGCACATAAGTCTGCAATTAACTCAAATTTCTTGTAGTCGTGGTCATATGTTCATATGAGAACAGGGGGATCATCTGGTGTGAAATAAAATCCTTCCTCCACACAGAATCTCCTCTGAGATTGCACTGTTTTACCAGAGAATACCAGAGAATACATACTTTTCTGTATATAAAAGACATTATATCAATCTGCATTTGTTCAAAATTCCCTGTATATTATCATTGCTGTCTCAAATTGTACCAAATGTTGCTGTTTATGTAATTTTTTTTCTGATGAAAGCAAAATATTTCTCACGTATAGGTTCTTGAAAACAGACAGCACGATTACAATGCACGAAGGCAGAGATGACATGCAAGACTCTGCAAAAAGGGGATTAACAGCCTTTGAAATGCACTCATTCCCTAAGAGATGGGAAGAAAAGGCATGCAGGATTACCGGGCTAATTAGACACTTTAAGGAAGAAAATCTTGTAAATAAGAAGCCCTGTTTAAAAAAAAAAAAAAAAAAAAAGAGTGCTCTTCTTTTATTGTTATATAGCAGTTATACCAAGAAGAGATAATAAGAGAGTCTTTTCTCTTGAGGAGCACTCTGAAAATACATGCCAATGAATGCCAAAGGTTCATTATAATGGAGTCTAGGATCAAAGTATTAAGCTTATAGGTGTTTTTAAACTAGCAGTGAATGCATTAACTTAAGCCATTCAGAAATCCAAATTTCTTTGTTTGGAAGAAGGTATATACCTGTATATGTTTCAAATTTTGTCCACAAGAACTTAAACTATTTCAGAACTTTTAAAAAGGTATATTTTCAATTAAAGACCAAGAATCAGATATTAAAGGTATTCTGTTTACTCCTGAGATTTGCAAGGATGCATCGTTTTCACAAACTGCTATGGGTTTTAATTACTTTGATGTTTCAAAAATCCAAGCTAGGCAAATTACTAACATCCTTAGCCAGCTCATAATACAAAGAGATTGGCTACAGTGCAGAATTGGCCTAATTTAGGCATATAAAAGGACAGGATTTATTTGGCTATAAGCATAAAATAGAAATAGTCTTTCTGTTGAAATAATTGGCTTTGTACCTCTAGTGAATGGATGCTAACTCATATATGGATGCTAACTAGCCCACAGCTTAACTTTATCATTAAGTTTTAATAAGTTTGTTACACCCGTATTTTTGTAAGTGTAAACTTTTCAGGAAACAATGGAAGTAAATTTTGCAGTACGACTGCAGGTTGCTTATTAGACCTACCTGTGAAGCAGAGGAGACATGAGCAAGCTTTTAGGCACGCAGGTTCAACTAGCCTCTGCTCTTCTATTTGTCTGCTACTAATAGGAAAATACTACTTTCTCTAACAAAAGTTACACACTTTTCAAGTATCAAAATTCTTTTTTGAAGTATTTTTCTAGGACAACATTCTAACTCCTACACATTAAAAATAAATTATTTATAGAAAGAGACAGGAAGAAAAAAATGCAACTGTGAAATGAACATTTTAAAGTATTTAGGCTGTTATCTTTCACTGGAATTAAGGGAGACTAAATTTTTTCTAACTCTCTTGAAATAAAAAGCCTTCACATACTGTTTATCTATTAAAATAAAAAGTAGACATAGCCCCTTTTAAGACTGCAGTGCCATCTGTGACCCCTTAACATTGGTAATAGAGCTATTTATTCAGTTTACAGTGTGTATTTTGAGTGTTTACATAACATAAGGACTAGATCTCATGAGCGATACATGTTTGTTTCTATTTCTGAGGACTAGGGCAATGAGATAATAGAATTTATGTGTGAGGTTTTCTTATAGGATTATGAAAGCCTGATGGAAAAAAAATTAAACAGAGGAATGTGAAAATGCAGTTTGGGTGTCAGCGAAGACATAGTTTATATTTATTACCTTTTAGATTTCAAGATCTCTATTGGATGAGAAACATTTCTCAACTTCTACTTTGCATGTCTGACAACCTTCATTCAAACCATATGCAAATACTAAATGTGTTACTGTTAGGGGTTATATGAAATGCTTTTGTATTCATTTAATCAAATAAATCAGTTAATTCCAGAAGACAGTGGTTTTGAATTATATCAATATTTGCATTACCAGGAATCGGTAGTCAGCTAAGCGTGTGGTTACTTTAGCTTTATGGAGGGCTGTCAGAGGGTTTTTAGTAATTTGAATATTAAATCTGCTCTCCTTTAGGGTACGTAAAGAGACAGGCTATTTTCTACTCTTCCCAGGACCACTTATGGCCACTGTCTGAGGCAGGATCTTGACCATCAGTCCAAAACAGTGCAACTTAGCATACATGTATTCTATGAATACAGGTCAATGCATTTTCACTCTGCATTACCATGTCTCTGCTTCACACAGGATAGCTTCCCCTATCCAAAAGAAAACCGGGGCCATGTCTGCATACAAACAGTGCTAATAGTAACTAAACTATTTGAAAACCTGAGGTGAATCAGTGTTTCCCGACCTTGCATAGCAATTATAATGCTGGTTTAGAAGTATCTTCTAGTTATTTATTTGGTAAACTTGAAAAAGCATGGAGCACTTATAGCCAAGATAATCCTGTAAAAACACTCTCAGGTCAGCTGGAGAATTTTTGGGGGGAGCAGATGTAACAAAGCTCAGAGTAATGCTGGCTGCAGCATATCTACAAATGAAGAAGGTGGGGTACACCCCTGAATGTACCACTGCATTTCCATAAACATTCATTGTGTTCTTTCAATTAACGATATATTTTAAAGTTGAAAACCATGAACTAGTTCACTTGGAACATTCAATTTGGGAAACTGGAAAAGTGTACTCATCTCCTGTGGGTGCTTTTTCCTCTATTTTCCTCTTTAATAAGGCCTCGGCATTTCACAGCCCCTGAAGAACTCCAAGAATGCCATTACCAGGATACCACCCTGCTAATTAAAAATAAATACTTCTGAAAAGATTTCTTAGCAAATCTCAAGTCTTACACACAGAAACTTCTTTTAAAGACATAACATTGAATCTTTCTTATTTCTTTAAATGATATTTCAGTCTTTCTTTTGCCTTTGCAGTCTTCTTTGTCCAAAAATTACTCTATCAAAAGTACAAGATTGCAGGCTCCTTTATCTTTTCATAGCTTATAAACCACAGCTTTCACTTCTTGGTCTTAAGAATACCTGTTCTGCACACTGGGCTGCTTCCAGAGTGTGGCTTTACCACTGTGTGGAAGCCAAAAAATGGGCAGGGAAGAAAGGAGTAAAAGGGACAAATTGCCTAAACTTATCTTCACTAAGGGGCCAAGAGATAGACAAATGGTTGGGAAGAAAAAAAAAAAAAAAAAGAGAGAGAGAAAGAGAGAGAAAGGGCAACAAGAACCACCCCCGCTTTACTTCCTGAAATGTATACATGTGCTATTAAAAATAGACAGATAGAAACATCCACTATGTCATGGCAGCTGTGAACCCTCATATACAGCCTGCTCTGCTTGCGCTTCTAATTCTGGCAGCTACACACCATTTCCTGGTCCTGAACTGAAGGAGGATGCGGGAGGCGGTAGGTACAGTCTGGCACACACAAAACAGTTTCACATCACTACCAATAAACATACCCGCACGTACAGTTTTCCTTATATCCCCACCCAAATCAAGTGAATTACCAAAGTTTATTGAGATCTCTATTTACATGAAACAAATGTATTCTGTGGTATCATTTTGATACATGTGGCACTGCTTTTTGTAGCAGGACACAAAATTTATACCAACTGCAGTAGAAAGAAGACTGTTAATGAAAAGATAAATCAATAAGCACAACCACATTTGAATTTTTCAATTCTGCGGGTTCTCACAAAAGTTCAAAGTTTTAAGGCTTCTCCAAATTTGTTCACCTTTAACCCTTTAGAGAGAAAAAACACCGTGTCAACTAACTAAACCTGGAGCTCATGAACTGCATCTCATTTTGAAAGCATCTGAAATAATCACATCTAAGTGCCTCTGAAATGAAATAGAACAGATTTCCAGGTTTGGGACAAAACTGACAATGCAAAATTTTGCAAAAACTTAATAGTATTATTGCAGTTTCTTTCTCATTCAGACAGTCATGCTTCCAGAGTTTGAAAGACTGGCATTGGCAACAAAGAAGTAGATTGAAACACTCTATTTCGGAACCATGTTCATACCATTTCTCAGCTTGTTTGGAGACAGGCTGAGTAAGACACTGGTACTTGCCACCTGTTGCAGAAGTGAGAAATGGCTGGAAACCCTGCTCTTATGCAGGCACTTACATGATCCCTCCTATCTGACAAATCTTTTTAGACTGTGGTAACATGATGTTTCCAAACATGCTTAGGTTTTGATACAGTTTCTTGTATCAAAATGACGAGCACCCAGTATACTGTACTTTCTATGTACTGTACTATGCCTTTCTCTTAAGTGAGATATGATCATATAGCTGAGATAATGATTCTTTTATTATTTGCATAATGGCAATTAATGTTGAAGCAAGCAAACCTCACAAGACACAGAACCACAATTTAAGGCCTCTTTTCCCCAAACTGTAAAACACATGACATTCTCTTCTAATCTTATCCTCACCACTGATAGATGTGCAGTTTTTAGACCAACTTCCACACTGTTGTAGGTAACACTGTAAGAAAACGGGAACAACTGTTCTTTATGTCAGGGCAGCAAACACACCTTACTATTATCTCCGGCATTTCAAAATCCTTACAGGCAGTCAGACTTCCAACCCCAAGATTTTAGAATGTCAGGTTTGTACAAACTGAGACCAGTGAAATTCCACTGTAACAAAGGTTCAGTTATTTCTGGTTCCTCAACTTTTGGAGTTGCCTCTGCAACAAAGCTAATGCCACAATGCTTTCAATCTACATTCAAACTTTGTAAAGCACTTGTTGAGCACAGTGCTCAAAAGCGCTTTCTAAGCGCATTCTAAGCAAAAACCTTTGCTTAGAATGAGTTCAATAGCAGCAGCCACACCTGCAAAGTTCTGCTCGATTCCACTCAAAGGCCTGAAGAACAAAGCCCAGGTTTTGCTCACCCTTGCTCTAGAAGAGTGAACAGGCACAATTTCCGATGTTTCTTCCATAGCTTTGTACAAACAACATAAAGCTAAAACAATACCAGCCTATAGCTTAAAACACATAATGTAGGTGCAATGATAACCGGATTCACTGTGATTCAGAACTTTCACCCCTCTGGTCTGTCACTGCCCTTGGGAGGGTGAGAGTGTCTGCTCCCATCAGAGCGGTTTTGTGGAAGTGGGGGGAAGAAGCTTCCCTCCATCTGGGAGAAAATAATCATAATTAGGGTGCAGCTTCCAAAGGACAACGCTGCTTGGAGATATTCAAAATGGTGTTCCCTACATTGTGTCATTCGCCACCCAGCCAGTGGCACGCATAGCTATTCCTCCTCTAGGAACCATTCTGTTAAATAACTATGCTATTTTTCACATGTACCATGAGAAAGGCATATTTTCAGAGATGCGATTTCAGGGGCCCTGCAAGGCTGCCACAAGACCCTGGTAAAAGCCAAGCTTGCTGCGGTACCTCAGGACACGCTGCCGGGCTCGGAGGGTTATGGCCGGCTCTGTCTGCCTCCAGAAACGGCACCAGCAGCCGCTCGGCCCGGGGGTAGCTGGGCGCGCAGGTCGCGCCTGAGACGAGCTGGGGAGCGGCGGTTAAAGCGGGGGGGTGGGGGGTCGCATTTGCCGACCGTTGGGCGCGTGATCCGGCCGTTAGGAGGGAGGGGTCGCGCGCGCCGACCGTTGGGCGGGAAGGGGTCGCGCGGGCTGTGCGGCTGCTGAGGGGAGGCGCGCGCTGCAGGCGGCGGCTGCTCTGGTGAGGCGCCAGGCTCGCACTGCTGTGTGGTGGTGGGCAGTGCCCACCTTTTGGGAGGTGTGTGTGTAAAATGCTTGTGAATTTGCACACCTCCTGACACGGAAGGGGCAGGGAGCAGTCCAGCCTCGGAGGTACCTTCAAACCATGGTAAATCACCAGACCTGAGGGCAGGATTGGCTGTACCTATATCCCTGCTAACAGCTTGTGCTCTTAACTTCTGTGGAAACTGCGGTGACGGAGATACCACAGCCCTCCTAGAAATCTGTTCTAGGCCTTTTCCGTCTTTGCTGTTAATACTGTTGTTATTTTTCAGCTGCTGTTAATACTGTTGTTATTTTTCACCTACAACTCCCTTGCTGCAAGCTGTCTGTTGCTTTTTTTTCCCTGCCCATAGTCCCTGCCCATAGGTGACTGCTTCCCCCTGACTGTTAGCGTTTGAGGTCTCCTTATGGACTTCTCTTCCCTAATTTAAATAATACTTTATTTTTTCTCCATAGGTCATACTTTGAGGACCTGTGGTATCTATTCCCTGTTTTCTGCAGAACTGTGCCTAAAACTGGTCACACTTTAGGTGAGATCTTACCTGTCCGATGCTGCTTGAGGTCTTGCTACTTTAGTCCGAATGAGTGTGAAGTCTGTCTTCACACATCTGTACTCCTCAAAGCCTTTCTGCAGTCCAGCTCTAGGACACTTGCTGCTACCACTGTACATGCTGCCTATCAAAAGAATCAGAAGCAAGTTAGACAAACTGGACACGACATTTTTACGACAAATCCAGGCTGGCAGTCACTGTCACTTGCTAGGTCCTTGGCACTGGAAAGATGGGTTTGCTATCATGGTCAATTGATCTTGTTTTTGGAATTCAGTTCATCTGGCCAACTTCTAAAATATTTCACCTTTTCATCTCTCTTCAAAAATAAGAAATTTCCATAGAAACTTAAGGTTATTTTTTCAATGTAGAAAGCAGAGCGTTCTGCACAGCAATTACTTCCTCACTATAAAGTTCAAGCGGGCACAAAAAGTTTTTACACTGATATAACTAGCTAATAAGAATCTGATTTAGCCTCCGTTTCCCTATAGACTTCGAGTAATCTGTATTCTTTTCTCAGTAGATCTGTCACGGAGAAATAATTTTTTTTGGTACGAAAGTTTTTGGCTGCCAGATGATATACATAAAAGCAGTATTTACTGTGGCATATTTCATAAATATGTAAATACAGAAAGTCTCCACTCAGACATACTCTGAGAACTTCTACATGCCAAATACTTAACTCACTCATATAAACCCATTATGTATGTCTTTTTTATATATTAACAAAACATACTTCCTTAACTACTTGATGCTTGCATTTATGCACTGTGGGTTGTTTTGTTTCTGCAGAATACTGCCATTTTACTTCTTTAGGCAAAGTAGCTCTACTGACATGTTTGTACACATATTTCACAAAGGATCACTATGTTATGTAATCTCACTTGTTAAGGATGTGTACACTGTGGATCTAAAAAATAACTACTTTTGGCTATTAGGAATTCAAAGTAATTTCTCCTAGGAGTTTGAAATGCTCTGTGATTCACTCTGCTTCATGGGTATTTGTGATGATTTGACCTAGTATGCAGTCACTGCTTTTCCTGGGCTAAGAAGCAAACTTTTCAAATGTTTCTCCATCACAGAAATAACTTGAACAAGGTGATCTTCCTATTTGCTATTGAAAAAACAAAATAGTAAGCTGTTGATAACAGAACATAACAAAACATAACATAATCAAAGACCAGATTAGGAGGCTTTGAACAAAAGATCTTCATAGTCCTCTAAGAAGATTTTTTTTTTTTTCCCCCTGAGGTAGGAAAAATTTGTAGAGTTGTTTATCACATTAAAATGAAGGAGGACTGAGCTGCTCGACTAAATGGTGCTGTGGGGACCCTCTGAAAGTGGAGGTTGAATAGCTTGAATGAATTCCTATACCAGAGCTGGTTGGTATCAAAAGCAAATTTCAGCATTTGCTTTATGTGTATATAATGATTTTATGCAAAACCATAACTTCTGAGAGCACTTCAGTTCAGTTCTCACTGCCTCTCTCTAATTGAGCTTTACAGATACAGTTCAAAAGAGCATAAAATATAACTGTTGCTATAACATAAACACTAAGTAGCAAACAATCTTAGCTATAAGCTAGTCATGGCTTCACTATTTATAATAGTTGCAAATAATAACTAACTGTACAGTATCTATGAATGAAACATTAATAACAAAAACAAAATTAATACAGGAATTCCCTCTCATTACATCACATGCTCAGCACAAATTAACATAGCCTTAAAGAGGTTTTGCTGGTTTATCTGCTTCAGTTTCTAAATAAGCAGAACTTGAAGGGGTATCTAGAAATACAAGAAATAACTGTTTATGCGTTTGTATAAGCAACTCTGCTTAGGCCTTCCATAAATTTGTAAATTTTTTGATTTCCAAGTGATTTCAATGCATGAGGGACTTGCAGGACTGATGAAGACAGTTACGGTCTTCTACGCAAGAAGCAGATTAGATCTAGAAAACCTCTGTGCATTTAGAATTTCAATATCCATGCATAAAAAACAGGACTGGCTGGAATTTTCAAGATCTAATTCCTGTTTTGCTTATAGACTGGTAATAGTAGTAGAAGCATCAACTTGGAATTTAATCCATTTTTGAATGCTGAGGAATTGGAATTTAAATTAAAATAGCAAACCACTTGCATTAAAAGCAAGACAGTGTGAGGATCAGGAGGAAGTCATTTTCCTTATTAAGCCTGATCTGCAGCAGCTTCACCATCTGTTGTTTAGGTTTTAAACAGTTCAAAGTCAGACTGTACTTTTCCTGAAATATTGTTTTTTTTTCTCTAATGAATATTTTCCTTCACTATGCCCCCCCAGAACACAAGCACTTGCCAACACGCAGACCTGTTTCTGCCCTTCTTAAGTCTAATAATCACAAACATTAGAAAAAAACAACTGTTTTCAGTTTAGCAATTGCTGACAATTGTGCCTTTTTCAGATTATAGTAAGTCCATGTAAACTTCCAGAGCTTTTAATTTTTTCTCCTCTGTGCATGCTGTAAACGATGATGGAGGACAATGAGTTCTGAAGATTAGCTGGGCTAAAAACAAAGTAGAGGAGGGTCATGAGTACTCTGGAAACCTGAACATATTTTTGCTCAGTTTTGATTTGTCAAAGAAGTCAGCAATACAGATACCCAGTAAATTCAATACAAAAACAGATGTGCTGAACAACAGCAAAAAATCACTCCTACAAACCAAACGCAAAAAAAAAAAAAAAAAAAAAAAAAATTCACTTATGACTTAACTGTGCAGCTGATATCATGACCTAACTTTAACTAAAGGTGCCAGGTGCTGTCTTTGTCAATGCAAACCTGTATACAAACCTCAATAAACTTGGTTAGTGTCCTGTTTCTCCTTCTCAGTCTTGGTTTTGGGTAGAGGTTCCTTCCAGTAGTATTGGGGGAAAAAAAGAAAAGCTTTTGCAGCTAAAGATGTTTTGTCCTTTTTATTTCTCTACCTAATATTTGTCAGCCACCCCAAGTTAGAGAGATGACAAGGCACTCAATTTTTTCCACAGAATAAAATCACGGTGGTAAGTCCTCCTAAGCTCAGCCATATCTTTTGCTTTATAGCGGACTAATATACCTTCCTGCATGGGCATCACATATCTTGGATACATGGCAATTCACAGGCCTGAGATGCTCCATGCATAGCCTTTTCACTTTGATAAGGGCCTACCATCAGTAAACCTTTAATTTAAATTTTGTTATCAAACTCACTGGTTGTGACTGGAAGAAAAAAATGGAAGCAATACCTGTTATCTTTAGAAATACAGTTTGAGGATTTTATGTGTGGTAGATTTTTTTTCTGAAACAATTGCTCAGAATAAAAGAGAGAAAACCTGAATCTTCTCCAAATCTCACCTCTTATATTTTCTGCAAAGAGGAACAAGGCTCTATAGAGCACATGTTTTTCTGCATCGAGGCTGTGTGACAGCGGGCCGTGCACCCGCCATGCAGCTCTGCTCAAATGGAGCTCTCACATGGGTGATTGGGGCGAGCTCAGATTTCTGCTTTGCTTGTACGCTTAGCTCTGAGGTATGCCAAGTGTGTTGAGGGTTTAGGTTTGGTTCAGTGTGACTGAAACCTCACCTTCCATTGCCTCCAGGTGGTTTAGACAAATTAACTTTTCTCCTGTGCTGGCTGGTTTCTCTAAAACCAAGGCTATCTCACTGGAGCTTTGTGTGCTATAACATTACAGTGCCCTAAGGCAGGATTAGGCCATTTGTTTACATATAAACAGGTGGCACACTCCACCTGTACGAGTGTTTGTTTTTGCATAGCTAGCAGATAACAGGGCTGTAAATTTTATTGCTAAATATTATAAACACAGATATAGGGTGTTTTTTTTCCCCCGAGAATTGTATTTTGGGCCTGATTCTGATCTTGCATGTTTCTGTTTCAGGTAGATATTGCAATCACCTGTGACTTGCACATGCATGGAATCTGAATCAAACTCTCTGATTTGCTTTTCAGTAGTATTCATATTATTTGTATTTTTTCTGACATAATTGCAAAGATATCTGTTAAATTTGTAGGTCATTTTTCAGCATTTTTCAGCACAAAACCATAAAGGATTAAAATAATCTACTTCTTTCCAATACTGTATAATTAACATGACATTTTTCTATCTATATATTAGACAGTATTAAGAGAACAACAATTTCTGTTTCTCTCAATTCTGTATAGTTTTGGGTTGTGACTATTTTTCCCTGAAAATGTTTCTATGTAAAAGTCTCTTAATTATAGATTATATTATTACAGGTCTGTATTATTATTTTTCCCTGCTGTGTTTCCTCCTGCAGATTCAGAATTCACTGCCACAGTGAGCTGCTATTGTTGCATGGGTACTCACCTGAACTATCTCAAACTCTTCCGAGTAATAAAGCTCTGGAGCGGTATTTTCTGGACTTCCTTGGTATGTGAAACAAGATTTTACAAAGTAACTTCAGTACTGTCACATCAGCTTAGAAACAATATCAAAAATCAGTAATTATGTCTTACTATTCATAGCATTAGTATGTTCTACCACTTATATAATTTCCTAAATTCCCATGAAATGAAATAAATTGCACATCAGAAGCTGTCAAAGGATACCTGAAAGTCCCGAGAAAAAGCTATTTACTCACAGAAAAGCATTTCTGTTTTAAAATGTATTGATTTAGACACTCCTAAATTATCAATGAAGACTTGAAGGTAAGTATCTTTGTAGGCTTCTTACAGGTAAGAAAGAACATATGCAGGCAAATGGGAAAGTCAAGCTGATGATAGTATTTGCATTTAATTTCAACCTAAAATTGAGCAAAAAAGTTAATGTTTGTTGCACTGTTGAGTTTTCTGCCTTTCCTTTCTGCCTTTCCTCCAAAGGCTAAGCTTTCAACAGCAGAATTAAAGTTGCAGTGGTCTGAAGGTGTTTGCTCTTGCATTTATTTCTGGACACTACAATACTGCATACATGTTACTTTTCCATTAACACCACATCACCACATAGAGTGATGGGATATGACAAAGTGCTTGTTTATGTACCATTACGGAGAGAAGGACAGAAGCTTTTATACCTACAATAATTTCAATTCAAAAATGTCTTATGAAGAATCCATTTCAAGACAGGAAATGAAAAGTAAATATGAACAAAACAAATGGTAACTTTTAATAATTTTTTTAGTTGTTCAATCAATATTAAACTGATAAAAATAATCTAAACAAAGAAAATTCTTTAAGAAAACAGCTTTACATTTACAGATTTATAAGGAGATTTTCATGATGGAAATATTGCATAACTAAGAGTAATGTTTATTTTTGCATGCTTCACTGTAATTTTCAACATTCTATAATCATTAATATACATGATCACATCTTTCTGTGCTTAGTTTCTTAGGTTTAATTTGCTGTCTATGTTTGTTGTGTAAAGGGTTATTTTATTAGAATGCACATTGTCTTCACTTGTCATTAGTTAAGAGATCATCTTCTACAGAAATGTTAAAAAAATGCACTGTAACAAAATGAAAGTACACATCAGAAGTACCATAGGCACTGGAAAATACAAATGCAGCTAGTGCTCATACTACAAACTTGGCTAACAGAGCACATCTTTATACACTGTCATCAACACCTAAGGAGTGTCCTAACAGGGCTCAGCTACTCCATACCTTTTGTGCTTTAATCTTACAACTACTGTAAAGAGGGATTATTCTTCCTTCATGGGACTGCACCAAGGAGATAATTACCTGCTGTAAAACATAATCACATAGATACAGTAAGATGTCCAAGGAAAAGCAGAACGATGGTGCCTCTAAAATTACCTTGCAATATAAAGAACTGAATTGTTCTACGGCTTTTAACCAAACACATAATAACTAAAAATTGTAAACTAAATTTGTTGCTATGCTATGTCCTTGTACTGTCTGTGACTTTCAGCTGTCACACTAACAATGCTGCTGTACAGACTAAATGGAAAGGTATTTAAAAGTCTCTCAAAGTGGGGAAATAAACAGACAAATCATGGGGAAGGGAAAGTCTTTTGGGATAATGTGATCTCACAATCAAAAGTGGACTTGGAAATGTTGTAATTTTATTATAGAAAAGCATCAGCCTTGCTGACTGGAAAAGGCATTGAGAATTTGTCTTACTTTCAATGCACTGGTCTGCAAAATGTTTACATACAGGGCTCATAAAAGCTGAAAAGGTCTAAGTGAATTGGTTACCTGTATTACTCTGAGTCTTTCAGAAGAATGCGATTGTATAAATGACCACTTATCCAGTATTTAGCATATTCCATAGTATTAGCGGATTGTTTTTTGTGTTATGTTTTGAAAATGAGACAATCCTTCGGAGACATATATAATCATAACACATCTTTGCCCTTTCCAAAAAGGAACACTCAATGTTCAGAATGATTCCTTGCACTACCTGTCAAATACAGATCTTGCAGCTGTAGATTTTTTTTCAGTCTGATTTCTGTTCAGTTCAAATCGTGACTGAAGCAGAAAGTGTTTCAGTTTTAGTAGATCAATCTTGTGACACACCACTACTCCCAGTGACATGACATTGACTGTGAAATATCCATACAGCCCGCTGTTTTGCACTACTAACAGAAAGTGACTACTAATTTTCTCTGATTTATCAATATAATTAGCCCATTCTTGAAAAAAAAAAAATTCCAAATACCAGTGTATTTCACCCAAGTGCACATCTACAGTACACAGCTAGAGTTTGTAAAGGATCTAGTGGATAGAGTGAATTTAGTCCATACAAAGAACCAGTACACGAGGTCAGCTAGCACAACCTGGGGACAGTGTAGTGTGTCTTCAAATTGCTGACATCCCTGTTGATTCCATATCATGACTGCACATGGCATTCTCTGCCCTGTACTGTCATTACAGCCAGCTAGTTCCTTTCTTGACAATGCAGAACTATATTATCAGCCAGAATAAAACCATCACATTTAAGCAGACTTCCTAAGTAATGTTACTTTGTCATAAGGATATAAATGCTATTGTTAGAATAGTAACTTCCTACGCTCAACAGCCTGTATAAACAGCTTGATGTGACAAAGTGCTGAAATAGATACATTTGCTTTTTAATCATCTGAATGATTTTTAGGAGTACTTAAAGATAAGCGCTTGCTTAAGTGCTTTAACTGATATGGTTCAAATCCAGCCTGTACATATTCAAAAATCTGTGCACATAGTACATAGAACAGTGTATTTGGTAACTACAGCTATCCACTGAAATCTGATATTAAACCTTTCTATAGATTTACATATAAAATATCCATTCCACGTATATTCTTCAATTTCAAACTAATTAGCAGATGAATAATCTCAATAGAAAAATTGTACAATGAAGTAATACAATGTATATGTTTACCTTTCATCATGTAGATAAGAATAATGATCTCCCCATACTGAGGAACTCTAAAAGTCATACAAAAGCCACTGTAACGTTAATGTTCACATCAATTTTGATGAACTGTACCACTACTAGTGGCTTTGTTTTTGCTCTTGTTCCAGAATTTTCATGTTTATATCATTGTATTTCTGTTACTTAAGTAGATGTGGCCTGGGCTATCCACAGCTTCTTGACTGCCTCATTTTCATATTATCAGTTCTCATCAGGTTTTTTTCTACAACTATCAGCTTACTTGTTCCCCTTCTGCACAGGGTTAGGAATGTTAAATACACTTTGATAGAGGGGAAAAAAATAGTCCTGATTGATAGTAGTCTAAGGGCTTTCAACATTTAAGGACTGCCATATTAAACTGCCAGGAACTAAAAGGCCATGCCACTTTGCATATTTATTTGCATAAATACTAGCATCCAAAAATGCATACAGTTACAAAATTTGCTTTCAATAACATTCTGCACGATAAAAAGAAACTACAGAGTGCAAACGAAGTGCAAGTGACCTGTGTTTTCCTCTCTTAGCTTGTAGGAGATTACAGATTGTCATGCTGTTCCCCTGCATCCATTTTGCACCAGAGTGATATAAAAGAGTAATATTTTCCAGTATCCTTGGAAAGCAATGCATGGTCTGCATGCTTATCTTATCTTACATCACGTCAAGGGGCAATGAGATAGGATTAGATTAAGCCTGATTTGAGGACTATATCACTCTGTAACTAGTCAGAGTCAGCCCATATTTGTCACTTGGAATCAGAATAGGAAGTATTTTGGGCTCCAGGAAAACTTCTAAGGTTTCCTAAGTTTGGCATTTCTTATTAGAAGAAATCTATACTTAGTAGAACTTAATGCTCAGACCAAATAAGAGAAAGGTAGGTCACCTGTTTATTAATGGAGTCATATATGAGATGAGTTATCAGTTAAATAACCCCATTACACACATCCTTGAGAGCTGTGGCTCAATATCTGCTCTACCAGTGAGCTCTGAATGAAGAAAGCTTACAGTGCAAAGTGAGATTCAGAGAAACAATTAGACAGGTATGCTAGTCTTATCAAAAATCCTGGGATTTCAAAATACACAAGATGATACCTGTAGAAACCCAGTACGTTCGCTGCAGATGACAAGGAAACGGTCAGGTAAATTTTGCTTTAAAGTTTTTCTAGGGAGGGAGATTAAGTAATTGATGGAAAATAGTAAGGGACCAGCTATCATCCCAGGAGTTGGTAGTTTCGAATATTGGCATTGGGATGTAACTGGTGTTTCATCAGCATATTTACAAGTCCATATAGGGAAGCATGTTTCTCATTTTGTGTATTCAGAACTGAAGTGAACGCAAAAAAGTTAAATGAAAAATATTGCTGATTTTTATTGGCAGTTAAGGTAGGTCTACCCAATTTAACACCGTGAGATCTGGGGTGAGGGCAACTTATGAGTATTACTTTTTAGATGCAGAATTTTATAGCTAAGATTTTTCTAATAAACTATGTAACACTGTCTGAAAAAAGAAACAACAATTTGTGAAAATGTTACCTGTTTCACTGCAGAAGGAAAATCATCATGCAAGTGCAAAAGGTTAAAGATGTTTGAGCATCCTAAAGACAATATGTCCAAGAAAGACTTGTCTCCAGTGCCAATATTAAATATATTCTAATATTAAATATATATTAAAGATATAATATTAAAAAATTCTGACAGAATCTAACTAACCTCAGCTGCAGCAGGTCTAGGGTGGGGAAGGCTCTCAGAATACCCTCATTTGCAGCTGAAGCCACAGTCCCCTGCAGCAGCCTACAAAGCAACAGACATGGGAGAAAGAGTGAATGATTTGCAAATCTATCATCCTTTCTCCTTCTTCTGTCTTTGTAAGAACTATACTGATTTTTTTTTTTGAGTGTAAGAGTAAAGAATCAGATTCGAAAGCCTATAATATGCCCACTTGTAGTGATACAGTGAAGTTCAGATAAAAGATAATGCCCCACCTTCTTTGAAATTACTACATTCTTAGCATTCTTCCCATAAATCATTTAATAGCTGCCCTATTCATAGGAAAATATATAGCTGAAGCTAAATGGTTTTCTTTCACCCTCTGCTCTCATTGGAGGGAAACATAATAAATTAAGCCTGATTTGCATGTAAGTTTGCATACACAAGGCTCTTGGCATGAACTAACAAACAATAAGCTGTTCATGTCAGAACACATTGTTCAAACAACATAAAAATTAGCTATCGAGCTGTAAGGCACTGCAGCAGTTTTATCCCAAAGGTCTGTGCTGCTGAAAACCGTAGTGCAACAAATCCACACCTCTCCAGAGGCAACAAAGAAATTCAGCAGTGTTGTATCCATTACTGTTCTGCAGTCAAGATAACCACCATGGCTTTGTGGGGCATCTTGAGAAGGAAAATGTAAGTCCTAGATAAACCCATATGCATGGGTATAAATGTATAAAAAGTTTTCCCTCATGACACAAATATTTTCCATTCCTTTCCATGTGCTGCCTGAAAGTATAGATCAGTTCTTCCCTGGGCAGTATATAATTAGTTACTATCCATGCAATGTTGCCACAAAACTTCTGGCATTACAATGCTAGGCAGATTGTTTCTGCAGCTGGTGGTATCGCAGGAGCAAAAGCATATTATTAGAACAGCTGGACCTGCTGGTCCATACGTTACTTAGACAGAATATCAAACATGGCAAAAATCTCTCCCGACATGGCATGCAGTTACATTAGAGCTTTCAACAGCTCCATGGGGAAACTATCAACACTCCAGTTTTAGCTCTGTTTACCTTGGAACTACACATGTCGGGCTTGATCATAACTTCTGCATAGTGCCTGCTTGCCCTATTTCCCTTTTGGAAGCTGCCAGAGGAACTAATTATTGTGGACAATTAGTAGCTGAGAGACAGCTGGAGAGATCTCTGTCTGGAAAACAAGAGCAGTAGTAACACTTCAGAGCAGTTACCAAACCAAAGCATGCCTAACATTTGAAGAATATATTGCTAACAGTCTCTGTCATCAGTTGTGTATTGCATAGGTAAAAGAATGTTAAAAAAAGACATCAGATACAGAAAGCATCTGTCATCCTAGGGTTAGATGGTTCCCTTCAGGTTGCCTCTGAAACTTTTTAGCAGGAGTGAAGAAAGCTTTCAGCATTCAGAAACTGCAGAAGAAAGCAGAATAGTCAGACTCCAGTATTCCTTCTGATAACCATTTGCATTTAAAATGCATCCAGCTTTTACACTGTATAACTTACTTATTTTTCTATGAGCAAAATATATGCACACAGAATTTCCTAGCCTTCTGGCTGTCTTGTACGAGCTCATGTGGACGACTCTGACTCTGCACAGGATGTCTCCTGTCCCTTCTGTGCCTTTGGCTCTGGCTGCTGTGCAAATGTGCCCAAGTAACTGTAGGTCTACTCTGGTTGGATCTACTATAGCAATCCTAGATGCCCATAACAACATGTAAATCACTCACATTCATTTCTTCATCTGCTACTGAACTGCAGTTGCATCTGATATAAATAGCCATTTAACAGTTGAAAGCAATGCCATGTTACATTTTAGGGACATGATGTTAGTAAGAATAGCTCATCATTAAATTTGCAGACACTTCTGGGGAGCTAGAATGTAATTAGGTAAATTCAGGACAGCTTAGGTAACTCCACTACATGGATCACAGATTTTTAACCTGAGACAAAATGATTAGGAGCATGACTACATGGTGTTCTAGAAGTTTAGGATTACATCAGTCTCTCTTCACACTGATCTTTTTAACTCGGAGACTACCTATAACACTTTCTTTTCCACAGTTGTCAAGAGAGAGATGATTCCACAGGGTTGCAGGTAACATGGGCACGTCTGTTCTAGCTGTAAGGTTTTAATTGTAGAATAGAGTTGTGAAATTATTTCTTATGCACTGCTTCCTAGCCTACCTGACAACAAGTGCTTTGTTGCTTTCAATTAAGAGGCACAGGTTAGCAACTGTCATCCTTCCTATGGTGAAGCTGGGACTAATAGTAGAGAATGAGAAAATGCAGAGGGAGAGAAGGAAGGCAGTTACAAGGTATTTTGGGAAAGTATAAAACCTGCTTCATAAAGCAAAGAGATTCTCATGTAATTTAGCATCTCCCTAGCAATATTTTTGTTTTCTGACATGTTTATATGCAATATTTTTTTCCTGCAATGTTTATATTTACTGTTGTATTGAATTTAAAAATTGACTCAGGTTTATGATATTCAACTACGCTGATTACTGTGCCAGTGATGAGAATTGGTTAAAAAATGTGCTTTGTTTTGTTGAAAAGTTGAAAAAAGGATACAAGACCAGATCAAACCTGGCTTGATTTTTGTGTTCCTAATTTAAATCAAAGAAGCTAGATGGCCCACCTGATTTGTGGGCATGATAAGAATATCACATGCCTAATATCAATTGGAGACATAAAATTGTAATTCGAGACATAAAATTGTAAACTCAAATGCCAATGGTTCTAGTAAAACTACTAGAACAAGGGCAGAAAAAGGAGGAGGAGCAGAAAATGTTGAAAATCAGATCTTATTAATGTAAAAGAGGATTACGTGCTGAGAATTTGATTTTTCCTTTACAGATAGCCACACCAAATCGCTCAGTATCATCTTGGAACAAGGAGTAGCAAATAAACTCTCAGCCAGTTTAACAATATCAGAAAACCAGATATTGCAGAGTTCTACAGTTAAATGCAAACCTTATGACTTTCTGGGGTCCCGAGGTTTTCTTAAATTAGTCGAACTTTACTTTTTTTCCTCACTTCGTAAGAATATTACAGTCTTGAATGCTAGCTCTATATGACAGAGATGAATGAAACCCAAGTTATATGCAAAACATTATTGTCATATTTTGCACAGTGCATGGCTGTTTCTTTTTCTAATATTTTTAATACATGATCAGTAAACCAAGAAGGCCATACTACATTTGGAAACTAGGTAAACAATAACCAGGCATTTATCCTGCTAAGTGTTATTCTAAGCATTGCAAGAGCAATGAATTCAGCACTTTCACTAGGATGCTGAGCAGATTTAGAAGTCTGTTGCTTATAGAAAGCGACCATGACTTCAGTAACCATACCAAAGTTTTCCTCTCTGTGGCATTTATCTCATCTTCCAGTGGTGATTAGGTTCTCTTTAACCAGCCATAATCAATAGCCCTGTAACAGAATGGTTCCATAAGAGAGTGTGAACATGTTGTCACTTGCCAGTGACCAACAAGCAAAGGTTCTGTCCCCCAGCTCTGCACTCAGTAACAAAGTACAGTGCATCTGTGGCCTAGCTTCTCTCCCGATAACCACCCCAAACCTGCTTCAGCACAAACTGTGTAGGTTGCCGTTAGTAATTTTTAGCAGCATGTCCTCCCCAGCCTGGTTCATTTTCACCAAATTCAAGTAAGGAATAGATTACTTAAGCATTTGTGTGGGTAGAATTGTAGCTAAGGAGAAAGGCACTTATTACCTATGAGAGGGGGTGCTGAGTGGCTAGAAGTTCATGTGCAGCCTCAGAGCCAATATTAAACACTGTTCATAATCTATGCAAACCATTATCATTGATAAAGTAAATACTCATATAGAATAATCTTTGACTATTTTGCCTAATCCAGTTAAAAGCTGCACCAGAGGCTTAGCCCTTAAAACAAATATGAACCACACTATAAATTGCTACTCAGGTTAATTACACTTCCTGCATATTGACTGCAAGGAGAGATTTGCCTGATCTGCCCACTAACAGCTCTGTATTACATCCTCATTGTTAGTGCAAAGGTAGCATCTAATGTTACTCCTCCATCCTTAGGAGTCTCTTCTCCTAAGCAACCTGACATCTGATCAATGATGTAGTTTGCTTTGGCAAATGAACAAGGATTACACTTGTCTTATCTCATTGTGGCTTAATTTTGCTTAGATCTAGTAGGCTGCTTTTTTTGGCAAATAGATTTTGTTGTTGCCCAAACACTCTGTTTGCAGCAAAGTTCTCTGAGAGGTAGGCAGGTCTCTGCCTGGAGTGTTGCAGAGCAAGAGAGCCTGCAATCATGTTCTCAGCTATGGAAGCACCTTGTTTTGCAGGGCTCCAGGATCTGCAGTTGATCCCAAGACTAGGTGAATAACTTTGAAGCTCTGGCATATAGGATCTCTGGCTGCAAATATCTGTGCTGACAAGCCCCACATCTCTAACATGGTTTGTCTCTCAGATCTCAAAAGAACAGGCTGAAAATTGTGAACTGGCACTAGAGCCAGAGCTAAACAGTTTTCTTGCTTGCAAGGACACTGGGGCAGGTGTTTCTAATGATGTCTGTGGGGGTGAAGCTGCTGCAGGTATTCAGCAGCTGGTCTTTGGTATCTTCAGCTATATGTAGGGACTATTTCTCTTTACTCAAAGCATCAGAAGACTGAAGTCTTCTAATTCCTGCAGAAGTTTTATTATGACAAAAGGAGAAGTAGTAGTGGCACACTGTGACCTCTTCAGGGCTGACTGTGTTTGGGCTGGGCTGGGAGTAGTCTTTAAGACCTAACTTTACATTTAAACAAGTAATTGTAATGTTATGGAACACCGTGTCCACAGTGCATGTGAATAGCTGAATCACAGCAGGAAGCACACCTGAGAAACGAATAACCAACCAAGCATCTTCACAGATAAAACTACCCAGAGGTTTTGAAGCCCAAAGTCTCTTTTCAAGCAGCATCAGTCAGTAAATATGTTTGTAAAGAAGACTATAGCTCTGTGAAGAGCGGAAGTTCTTTAAGTATACTGTAGGTAGAACTAGTGGTTTAAGTATTTCTTTAATACTGTAGGCTGAAACAAACAAGCCCAAACAAACCTAAAACGGATGCCTTGAAGCCTTTCTCTCTGAAAACTATTTGCCATATCAGCAAAATACATGAGTAGTGGCATTACCTTCAGCAGAGGAGTGCAGCTGCTCATATAAACACCACAGCCACATTTCCATGAAGTTACATTTTCACTCTAGACTGATGTGCAGTAGCTCCAGAAACATATTGAAATGGCTGGTTATCAAAGTCCATTCATTCTGAAAAATACAGAAGTCCATTTTGAGGCAAGTGCTCCTTTTATATTTATATAAATATATAAATATAGCTAAAAAGAGTGTGTGTGTATATATATAATTACATATATCACATATAAATATACACACAGAGATGTGTGTGGGTGCATTTGCATGTTATAAAGTAGGTCTGCCTTAAGGAGCAATGGTTTCTCATACAAATACCTTTCCACTGCTTCTTGAGTAGCAGGTTCATCAATTGAGCTGATGTGTCAAGCCAGTGGGAGAATTAGAGCAAAGCTCTGTAACCTATGCAGTCTGGGAAGCTGCTGGAGAAGACACTTCAGCCTGTAAAGAACGGGCATGTTGGTAGCATTTATTCATTATGTATAGGCCAAGCATGGTATTTCATTGACAGCAACATGGGAAGCAGTAAGGCACAACCACAACTTTTTGTATACTTACCGATTTCCTTTCATTATTTGGGAGGGGAGAGACAGTTAGGAGGGGCAAACAGAATGCTGAGTGACAAGAGTTGCTTTCTACTGTCTGCTGTTGTTCAGCAACATCAATCGCCTTGGAATAACTTGCATAGTTTTCCCCTCGTTTGCTCTGTAGGTCCACAATGGAACATCTTCTATGCCAACACTAAATAAATCGATTTCCTCTTATTGTGGTGAGCTATATACTCCACAGGAACTAAATTTCTGTGTAATTTTTTGTATCTCTGCTGAATCCAAGGCTTAGAGTACAGACTCAATGCATTTCTCACTCGTCACACGAGCAATTCTCTCTGTAGGAGATGCTGCTGGCCACGGACTTGTAGGGCATATTACAACCCACCTACTGGGCTGGGATTGTTGGAAGGGTTGTAAAATGCTGAGGGCAAGGATTACAGCTCAGGCCTTACCATGTGCCTGCCTTCAGAGGAACTTATAGTCAGGGCAGAAGGACAGCAGCAGAAGGTCATTTGATTTTTTTACTGGGCAACTACTTAGGTTTCAACTTTCAAGACGAAACTTACCATAATGCATACAAAAATATAGAATCAAAGCTGCTTCCATAGAGGAAAAATTCTAAACATAAACAAACAAACAAAAACACTCCAACAAGACTGTAGAAAAGATTGCAGTCATCTTCCAGCTAATTAGTATGTGAAAAAATAGAGTGGTTTCTGGAATTTCAGATGATTGCCAGTGCTTAGCTCCAGCAGGGAATCTACAGGGACAACTTCTACTTTGTGGCAGTTACTTTGCATAATAGCAGCCAATTATAGCAATTTGGTTCCTCAGGCATGCAAATTTTGTTGCCTAGACATAAATTGTTTCACTCCCTGACATTATGTGAATAATGTATTACATTTCTGAGGTAAACTGTACAAGTTAAACTCTAAGATGAGATTTGAAGGCATGAAAACAATGCTACATACAAGTCCACAGACACACACACACGTCTGCACAAAAGCTTTATTAAAAATGCTTCTGGGGCATTCCGTAACAAAACGGTATCCATTTACATTAAAAAAAAAAATCAAGACAAAGTGGTATCTATTACAATACATTAATATGTTTTTCATTGTTCTAAAAGTCTGGTCAGTGCACATCTGTGAACAGTTGAACTTGCTCTCCATGTATGCTGCAGACTATCCAGTTTGAGAAATTACTCTTACATGAACATAGTGCTTGACTGAAGTCACGGTTTGAAAAAAAAGAAAAAGTTATACAGGTTTTGGAATTTTCTTTGTGGCTATAGCACAGCATAGGAAAAATAAGCATTACTTCTAAAATTTATACAAGGGCAAGCCTTTACAAAAAAAACACACACACATATGCATATATACATACACACACACACACACACACACACACACACATATATATTTATTCAGGGAAGAACTTGTTTTCCCTGCATGAATTGATTTGCCTATGTAAAGCAAACAGAATTTGACCCTGTATCTGGAATGAAAAACAGTAAGATCGGATTGCACAGGCAGAAGAAAGTTCCATTATGTTTTGTTTTCTCTTCACTTTCAAAATTACTGTTATGCCTGTGATGTTGCCAGCCTGCTTCTCAGCCATATTCTCCTTGGGGAAGAAATATCAGAATTTAGCCCATGTGCACAGTAGTACTACAGAAAACCCTGGAGGACATGCACCCTTTGACTGCTGCTTGTTACTCGCTACACACTACCTTTATAAGAGGTACTGGTGGAGTATTGCAGTCTTCAGTGGCTCAGAATAGATTTGTCTAAAGAAGAAATTGTCAAACATGCCTAGTGTAGACAACCTGTGTCAGCAAGAAGGGATATTAAGAGATAGGACCACATTCATATTAGAACTTGAGGAACATCACAGCAATATGTACCATGCCAGAAAGTTTTAGACCTAAAGGAAAACACTAACTCTACAAGGATGTCTACAGAAGAGCGTGGCTGGTAGCATTACGTCTTCCAGAAGTCTTCACTACTGTTGTTAAACATCCTGAAATTTTATGCGGAGCTACCAAATACACGTAGAGTGCTTGTGATTTGTGCAAGTGTAACGGGTAACAAGCGTAGGGCTGTCAGAAGGTAGAATACAATGCAGGTCCCAGGGACAACAGGTTAACACTAATTATCTGCCCACAGAACACTAACTCTTATAAATACCCATAGTTTGCTGTCTTACAATCCCTTTTTTAAATTAAACCTCTGTCCCCTCCCTATTATACAGGGTGTTATTTGTACTGATACTGCTGTAAAAATGGGTGTTAAACTGGTTGAGCACTGAGTTGCTATAGCCAAGATGGCTGGAGGGCATGGAATTGGACCACTCTCCCACAGCATGGCTGGGGATATTAGAGAGTGGAGAATAAGAATTAAAGCCTACCATGTTCTGTCCCATTTTGTCAATGGGTTCAGTACTGAGTCCCAAAGGCACCGATCGACTCACTGAATTAGAGCCATTAACGTACGCAGTCATACTGGAGAGGAAGTTACTGAGGCACGGACTGCTGGAGGATGGAGGTGGCGATCGCTTCTCAGGTGAATTGTCAGTCCCAGGTGATGAGTTCTCCAAGATATCTGGATGCTCTATAGCTTTGGGGCTGCCGGTCAGGCCACTATCCTCAGATTTCTCAGATGCAAGAGAGGTGGCATTGCTCCCAATGTCAGATTTCCTCTTCCTCTTTCTGCGAAAGTTTCCATTGTCAAACATCTTCTCACAGTTTGGGTCCAGAGTCCAGTAATTCCCTTTTCCTGTCAAAGGGGACAAAACATGCTTAGTTTAAAGATATGCACACAGGCAATAAATAGCAGTTTTCTAGCACTTTATAATATGTAAGAATTGCAAGAGCAAAAGATTACGGATTTCTTAATTGCACAAAAGTCTTTTGAATCTAAAGAAGCCTGTAAAGCCTTGGGCTGAATCTTGCACTTCATCACAGCACAGACCCAACACAGCCAAAACTTGAAACACCCCATGGCAGTATTTTTTTGAGTAAAAGCTTTCAGCATATAGCCAGTCCTCTGAACACGGAGCAGAGAGTGACCAAACCATATTCTACACTACTCTTCCTCACTCAGGGTTTGGGAGAACCTACTGATGAGACAGAACAAGACTGTCGACCCTTTGTGGCATAGTAATTGAACTGTTCTTAAAGTTCTTAATGCAGTTGGAGACAGAAGAGCTGTGATTCTAGGCAAAGCACTATTGAAAACAAGCCAAACAAGAGCATAGTCATGAGAATTGTTGTTGAATCTCTAAAGCTACTGAACTTCATAGATATATCTGAATTGGTCTTATCCTCTTTCCATTAATTCCCAGTTAAGTTAGAGATGAGTCATGGGTTTTGGATGGGCCTTGCTCAGCCTGATCCAGCACTTGCTGTGTTCTCAGCACATTCCTCACTTCCCAGAAAGACCTAGGACAGTAAAGGATCCCTTTCTCTGCACAGATCTATTAGCAACATTGATCCAGAGCCCAAGTTTATATGAGTGCCTTTCAGCACAGCATTTTGAAAAGAGAGGAACTACTATGGACATACCCTGCTTCTGGCTTATTTCGTGCCTTTACAGTGAATTAGTTATTTTAAAACAAAGCAAATTTAGAGGAAGGAGGAAAACTCTACCTGGGTCATCTTCATCTCGTGGCACCTTCTTGAAACAATCATTGAGCGACAAGTTGTGCCGTATGGAGTTCTGCCATCCAGCTTTGCTTTTGTTATAGAATGGGAAGTTGTCAGCGACGTACTGGTAGATCTGACTGAGAGTCAGCCTCTTCTCAGGCGCCCCATGGATAGCCATGGCGATTAACGCAGAGTAGGAGTAAGGTGGTCTAACCAACTTCATCAGCTCTTCCTGGGAGGGGAGAGGAAGCCAGCCAAGGTCAGGTCCTCCCAAGCCATGCATGTTAGGCAAAAGCTGCCTTTGCATCCCGTAAGACTGAGGAATGAAGGGACTGGCATTGGATCCCGGGAGGTATGATGGGGGTGTAATGGAAGGTCCATTTAGCCAGAGATAAGGATTGGGAGTGGTGTTGTAGTCCGTCGCCTCAAAGGTGGTAGGTCGTTGTGGGCTTGGGATATTCTGTGGATGGAAAAAGTTCTCATAGTAGATATTCATCTCTGGAGGTTCTTGACCAATATTTGGAAATTGTGGGCTGCAGCGTGGTGGAGAGTGCGCTTGTGGATCGAAGGAGCTCATGCTCTAAAGGAGGCAGCTGCCTGCGTTACGACACACCTGCACGAGTCCTCCTTCCTGAGACAGGTGCATCACCTGTGCCCTTCCCTGCGTACTTATGCACCTGTAAATGTTTCGGCTTGTGCTGCAGGCTCCACCCCGAAGCGCTGAGTGGCTGCAGATGAGGACGATATCCTTTTTGGAATGCTGGCAGCCCCAGCAAGCCATAGATGTCACATCAACCAAATGTGGAAGTTAAAACTCTTGGTCTTTTCAAATGAATGAGGGAATTTTCCACTAGTATAATACACATAAAAAAAGCCTAAGGTGCCTTGAAGTTAAAAGCCATGCTCAGAGATCCTCCTCTTCCTACCTTTTCTACCTTTCTTAAAGAAAAGGAGCTGTGCCCTGCTGCTAGTAACACTTCAGAAGGCAAAAGCTATGGTCATTCTTCAATGAAACAGTAGGCATATACTTCCCCCCCCCCCCTTTTTTTTTTTTTTAAGGTCAGATCTCTTTTTCCTTCTGTAATTTTAATTGTGGTCAGATCTCCTTTTCCTTCTGTAATTTTAATTGCTGACTTGCTTGTACTTCCCCCTAGGCAATCATAGTACTGCAGCCAAATTCCGCAACAGGTTACTCACTGAGTAATTTTACTGATTTAAATGGAATTACTCGCTAAAGTAAGGATTAATCTTGTGCTAAAAAAATTTTCAAGCTTAATTATCAAACTTTTCATTAGAGCTGTAATAGGTTTTTTGCAACAGGAAAAAACTCTAGACATTTCGTGACTTCCCTTGACTAGCACTCTATACTTAAAAAGGGGAAAAAACAAAACCACATCCTCAGCAATGTATGTGTCAGAATGGGGATGGCTTTTAGACTGTGTAACTGCATAACAGACTGTACAGTAATTAAATGTGTAGTTGTAGTTCTCTTCAGACAAAAGCAGTTACATCTGCATATTTTTTTTTATATGCAAGATGCATACATTTGGAACTAGACTCAGCTAAAGTAATCCCTGCAGGTAAAGAAAATATTTAAGTCCTGGTGGGACAAGAAGGCCTTTAAGATGGGACTACTCCCTTGACTTCTGCACAAGCTTAAGTTTTCACCTGCAGATTCAAATTCCTGGCTGTCCCAAGGAATTAGGTTTTGCTTTGTCATACATGCATCAAGTCACTGAATCTTCTGTGCTGCAGCATCACCACTAAGATTTACCTCCTCCCCAAGTACTGGAGTGATTCATCAACATAATGTTTTTATTGTTGTTGTTTTGACAGGTATCAAAAAAATGTCACTAGCATTACAGCTGAAATATGGAGTACTGAAAGACACAGCTAGCCAATTTGCCACCTCAGACCTCTGAAGCTGCTATTTAACAAATACATCCTTTCACTTCACATAAACTTACTTGCAGTATAAGGAAAAATAGATAGATATATTTTCAAGCTACATTTGTAGTTCTGCAAATACTAATGTTACAAATATTGCTAATAAACACCAGTAGTTATAGAAGAATCAAGAGGACAAATGTTTAGGAAATTATCAAGTGAGTAAAAAAGTCATTTTTTAAAAAAAGAAATAAACATCCAGGGTATAAAAAGAAAATATGACAAATTTTGATCCTCTGAACAAATTACATTATTGCTGAAAAAGTACCCACCCTCCTCCCCACCCCCCAAAAAAGGTAATTTATTAAAACAAGGTTTACTTATTCCAAGAAGTAAAAATTCAGCTCACTGCAACAGAGACTTTGATAAGTGGCATCTAAATGCTTATTCCCTGAAGTGCTCTGCATGCTTATTTACAGTTAAAATACACTGAAGTGGCTCCTGGGTAAATACATGCTTTAAAAATATGGCAGGCTTTACAAAGAAAAAAAAAAAATCACTTCTGCAACATGAGCTTGAGGGGGTTGTACGCATTTGCTGTGGGCTGTGAATGGTCAAGTGACTACCAGACTTACCTGGATGTGACATTTTAGCAGTGTCACACAGGACTAGCAGAGAGAACACTGGGGTAAGGAGGGGCACATACTGCTATTAGCGCAGTGAAATACGAGGCTTCTGCCTATGTCTCGGAAAGAGGGTGCAAAGGTCTGATCCCTCCCTGGCATGTGGGTGCTGGCACCGTATCTAACAGACACAATCCAATCAGCAGTCTTTTTCTTCCAACTGACTGTGCCTGATCTACTCGGGAATATGAACAACACCAGTAAAAGTGGTACTTTATCACTACTATAGGCACACCTTACTGCCCAAGAATCACTGGAGTAACTTTGCTAGCCCTTCACGTGTAGATGCTGCTTATGAGGCAAAATGCAGTGAAGAAAGAATAAACTTTGCTCAAGCTGCAATTGCTCTGAGCAAGACTGGTCTGAAGTGCAGCTGAGTCCAGTCAGAATTAATGTCTCACCACTGGGTGATGATTTGGTTTGGTAAGGGCAGAAGAGGAAAGTAGCAATCCCAGAAGAGAGGAAAGGAGAAGGAAAAATAGTGAGGTTTTCATAGAAAAAAAATGATAATGGGTGATTTATTGGCAAAACTACACAGATAGATTATGCTTAGGACTGAGAATCTAAAAAAACTTCAGTAAACATTAGTTGCAAGGAACACCATGTATTGGGTTCGGTGAGGCCTTTGTACACAGGATGCACCACATTTTAATGCTTTGTACTAAAACATGATACTCTACAGGCCTGTATGTGTAAACATCTCGATATCACTATTAGCTGGAAGACTTGTAACCAAAGACTGTCATCAGCTGTTGTGTTAAATCAAGACTTGTCCCTGTGGATTTATAAAGTGAAGCTCCAAATTGTGCAGGATTAAGGCCAAGCCTCCTGCAGAACCATTTTTCTCCATCGGTCTTTAAGTCAGGTCCTGTGTATCCCTCTACTCCAGCCAACAATAATCTCTCTTCACACCAGCTGCCTTGTTACAAATTACATTATTTCCTAAAATCTTGGGTTATGAAAAGTTCCATGTAATTTCATTTTAAAAATGGGATATCCTGGCACTTTCACTCCTGATCCTAAACATTCAGCATGTCTTAAACACAGCCACCTGGGAGAAGTGTATATGGAAGCCAGAGACACACACTAGAAAGCAAAAGCATGGGGTCAACAAAGTAGAGAGTAATATAGGGAACTCTCTGTAGGATGCTTAGGTTGAGATACTCACAAATCTAGTTTACAAAACGGATCTTGTGAAATGATAAATAAAAATAAAGCATGGCACTTTCTGGTATCAGAAGCACCTTCGGATCATAATTTTGTTTCACAGTATGACAAGAACTTAGATCAAAAACACTACAGCTGCATGCTGTGAAGGACCAAGTAGCACAAAGCCATTCTGACTGCTGCAAAAGGTTCAAAATACTGAAAACCTTTTTGCAAACTTTGTTCCTCAAATAGCCAGTATAATGCACTCTGCACCATGTACTTCAGGTAATTAGACAGAAATTAAGCTGACTGCTCACCTTGGATCCAGCTCATGATATGTATTTTGAGATACACAAATCTCTTGTTATGTATGCATTGCCAATGCACAAATCTATTTTTAATGAACATGGAGCCTTATGCTGTACTAGCAACATTGCATATAATTCCAATCCTGGTGTATGATTACAGTTTAACATTCGGTTGAAGAAAAGATCATATAGGCTATTTATATAGTGACAAAGAAGTGTTAAAAAAGGAGGGGTTAATCTACAACTCACTAGAGCAAGCAACCCAGCTTTTTGGCAAACAATTCACACAATGCATTCAAAAACCACAGTTTCCCTCCATAAGATATTCTCACATCAAAACAACTTCTCTGTATTCTTAGGATTCCAGTGAAGTACTCGTAAAGGCCTTTTTCCCTTATTCCAATAATATTCTGCCCACTGTACGCACAAAATAAATGTGACCATCAGAAGAAACAAGGTGTAGCAGGTGAAACAATGCCATTTCAAGGTCATTATAGAAGCTTGGGAAATATAAAATACAGTATTGCAAAACAAGGGAACTAAGAGCTTCATTTCCAGAAACGCAGGTTGAACATTAAATTAATAGAAAAATAAATATCCTTTGGCCCACTGCCATTAATATCGCAATGTTAGAATGCCCTTAGACTTTTTAGATATTTCACACCAAATCCACTGTACATTTCAAACCCTTTACAACTGGGGTTTGACAAGATTGTATAACCTTATGAATGCTAGTATCTGCTTTCTGATTATAAGAACTATGATAAGAGCAGTCATAGCTCCTGCTTCAACAAAGGCCTTGCCATCATCTTCCCAACATATAATATGTAGAAGAGATTACAAGTGTCCTGATTCATGACAGCAGTAGGAAATCTGGAGCCTCCCTTTAGGTGCCTGTGGCTCCCTTGGGATATGCTGCCAAGAAACAGAGCCATGCTCACCCTCTGAGGAAGGAACACTGACCCTGGTCCAAATCATGAAAAGGCTCTACAAGGAATTCCTCTCACTACCACAATTGAAGCCATCTCTCAAATAGAGGAAAGTAGTGCACACATAGACACTCTCTGCAATCAATATTACTCACTGCTGCTGCCAACTTCCGAACAGCTGAAATGCTTGTTTCAGATTATCTGCTTATTCTTGTATGCCTACTACTCTACATATTTGTTTATAACCGACATAAACATTAATGAGGTGTTGTATGAATATTGACTATATTTACCAAGGAAATTAACCTGTGCATCTTTCCAAAATTCTTCAAAGTTAAACTTCTGTGCATTTCAAGGAGATAATTTACACGAAGAAAAAGATAGTAACATGCTAATACATTTGTTGCCAGATTTCAGTATTGACTTATTTGCTTGCACAGATAAATCTGTGCCTCTCCCTGCACAATGGAAACAAAGATACTGTTGAAAATACATTTTAGAACCAGGACTTTTCAGTACAAATTCAATACAAATTGTTTTTTGAAGTTTTGTTCACAGGGCTCTATACCCTTTAGTACTTGCGCAACACAAAGAATCGGGGAAAATTAATTAGCAACTAAAGCTGGTAAGTGAATTGGTACAAGTGTAAATGCAGTGAACTACTCTGTGAACACACGCAGTCATAGATAAACTTAAGGTTAATTTAACAAGGATTTGCCTGCAGGAAATGAAGATCATCCAACTTCTGGTGGGATTGCTTAAAGTATTCATTATCCTTGCACTTCCATTTGATTCATTTTAGTTTTTCTGTGTAGACAGATCTTCCGTTTCTGCTGTCTTATTCGGACGTAGGATTGCAACCACTTAACTCCCCCTTGTGACAACGTTTGAAAGTGCATTGAACTAGTTGGGATCAGCCCTAGAGAGATCTCATCAGTATATGTATTTTACTCTGATCACTGCCAGCTGAGCAACATTACACTGGTCTAGACTTGGGATCTATACAACTAATCAATAGTACATGTAAGCCTTCCTCACCTTCAAGTGCTTTTGAAATTGTGTACAGAGATTCTGGTATATTTAGAAACTTCCAACATCTTTCTTTTAGGTTTCTTTTAGCTTACCTTTGCTAATACTGATTTGTGATAGAACTATTCATTATCTGCAAAAGCTGTCCAAATGCAGCTGTTAACAAAGACTCCACAAATTCAAGCTTTAGCTCAACCCTGAGCATGCATTACTACTGTGGAGTGTGCCCAAGCACCACTGAAGCTTAGACCATCAAAGCAACTGAATTCATATAGAGAAAGACTTTGCATTGCTAAACATTTGCAGATTCAGGACATGTAACCATATCATGCTTTATTGCATGATAAAATACGACCTCCTTGCCAGAAGAGCTGCTTATCATCACTAGCCAGGGTTACTTTCTCTTGTATAAACATGCAAGCAAACATTCTTGGGAAAATCTTGCCTTAAAATCTCTGTAAAACATGGTGAGTTTTAGCCTTAACATAGTTACAGGAGCAGTACAAGATTCCTACTGCTTCTTAATGCAAAATTTCCTCCTTGTCTGCAGGCCTGCCAACTCAGGGCACAGATACCTTAAATTACTCTTATCCCCATTCCCTTTCCTGTGCCTTTTCCATCATAATCATCACTTAAATCCACTGTATCAATATCAGCAACCATCTACCATCAGCTGAATTGATTCATTCAAATAAGTAAGCAGGCCTATGAAGAGCTATTTGTGGAGTAGATAGACTGTTCATACATCTTACAATAGTCTGTCAGTAAATGAAAGCTGAACATCAATGTGCATAATGTGGTATTTGGGGCTGTAGCACATACTAGTACTCATGTAACACACAAGCCATATTTGTTAAGGCAGAAATGCTCTCACAGGGGCCATCTAATTCTGGGGTCAGTTGTATGAAATATCAGCCATGATAAAAGTGAGGCTTCCTTCTATCCTAGAAGAAAAAAAAAAAAGAAAGATTGAAATAGGATAATTCTGTCCAGAAAATTAATCAAACTGTCCTAATCTGACTTTAAAAATAGTTAGATTTATCCAACATTTTAAAGTTTATGAGATGTGTGGCTAAGCTCACGTTTGTTTGCAGAACAATTATTCCTTTATAGTGTTAATCTTTAGCACACACTGTATCATGAGAGCAAATCAGAAGACAAAATTACAGACTGAGTCAATAAAGAATAACCACTCTAGTCACCCCAGAGCAGTAAATCCTGCCAATGCTGAAGTCCTTAGAACCGTGGGCAGCCCCTGTAATGTTGCTCAATGTCCTCTCCCGAAAAGCTCTTGCAAGCAAGTAAGAACTCGTTTCTGGAAGGGGAGAACTGTGCAGCTGAGTACTGGTGGTTACTTTAAAGCACCTGGGAGTGGAGATGACTGTGAGCTTTCTTCATGGAGGCCTCCATATTCCTTTGACATAACAAGATGGAAATCTTCTCTCTCCAAAAGCTAATGAGAAAAAGGATCATTAAATGGTTAATATTTCCTTCCTTCTTATTAAAAAGTGGGGAGGAGGGGAAATAGGGCAAAAGACAATTTGGCTTTAAATTGGCTGAGTTCTGTAGGCACATCCTGTGTCTTTGTAAGTATATATAATTCTTGACCCTAAAGTGTTGATAATGGACCTTTGCTATTGCTGTTTTAAAGAGAATGCCCTAGGCCTTCTCTGTATTTTCATCTGTATTTTCTTTCTTTCATTAGCTAGTGGCTTGACTTAGCAATCACCTGTATTAATAGATGATTCCTATTGAGGTCAGCATATATGGAACCAGTTTCTAGGACAAAATTTTATCTATTAATTAACATTACACTGAAGCTGGAACAAAAGAATTGGACTTGGGGAAATCTCATGACAGTTAACCTCAAATCCTTAAATGGAAGAGCAAGTTTAGAGATTTATGTGATCAGGTGGCTTTAAATATAAATACTGGACCTCAGCCGACTTAAAATAGAAGACAATTTTACTGACAAACCAACCTGCCTTCTCCCCTACCTTGCTATTTTCAACAGCTTTTCTCATTTAAAAGGGCTCTCATCCCATGATCAGGGCGAGAGACTTCATGTGGGAGCTTCACTGGCTTTTTGGTGATTTAAATGACATCATTATTATCAAAGGGACTTCCATTGCTCTGCCTTACTTCGAAATAAAAAACCCTTGATAAGCAGCCAGACATGATGCAGCTACTGTAAGCACCCTGAGTCAGAACCTGCATGGTTGTAAGCACAGGCAAATGCTCAGGCATTTATCCCAATCCAAAGCACAAACTTAGGCTTATTAGTGCAGTCAATGTAAAATCGCACCATGGCTCTGGGTACAGATTCTACTGTGAGATCTACAGTTGCGGAATCGCAAACAGATTTCATATTCCAACTGATCAAGTCCAATATTCCAGGTGCTCTTCACTTCACCAGTAGTTTCCCTGTCATCATTCCAAAAGCATTTTCTTGCAGGATTCCTGGCATTTGCCTTCAGCTCAGAGTCTACTCTGTCATTGCCAGTTGCAATGAAACAAGCAACAATATAACTGCATTTGCACTTGGCTATCAGTTAGGACAAAAAGAGCAACTCACACCCTGAATCTTCCTGTTACAGAAATTTCAGGAATTTTAGTAGTACGTGAACCTGTCAATCTAATCCCTGTACTTCTAAAAGCTAGAATGGGAGCTAGGCACCAGTCTGTTTTTTTGCCAACCCTGCCATCCTCCTATTTGTTTCTGGACTCTTCCTTCCCCTCTGTTCTTCTCTTTTGAAGCACAGTAATTATAGCTTTTATAACTGCTTGACCTGAAACTCTTACACTCCATTCTCAGATGAAAGCATAGCTACAAGATACAATAGACAAAAGGCAACCTTTAACATTTATCTTTACATAGAAAAAATAGTAGCTAAATCATCCTTTCCTTACTCTTTCCTAGTAAAACCAAACTATTTATTTTAAAATATTTTTATTTTGTTATAAAAGTATTTCTTCAATGTATCTGCAAATAATACTGAAGGGCAACTTGGGTACCCTCCCCTACTTCTCCCAGATTAGCAAGATGTAAAGCATGCACCTCTTAACCATTTACTTTCTTCTACTCACATCTACTCTATTAAACTCAATTTGGGTTTTGTTTGCTTTCAAAAAGTCTTGTTCTTCCTCTGTGTTTCTTCAAAAACAGTATTAAGTTGCTTTGAAAAAATCTGTTGATATCCATGCCAACAAACTGTCATTAGTTAAAACTGGACCCTTTGGTTTTGAGATCTATGGTTATTTCAGTGGAAAGGACTTCTTTCTGCGGTATTAGCCTAAAGCTAATAGTTGAGAATTTTCACAAAAAAACAACTGCTAATTGTTTCTGTAGAAAAAAAAAAAAAACAGATTCACATTGGTCACTTGCAAAGAGAGGGTAAATTCATTAAGTAAATTACTCTTGCTGAATATAAAACTGTTTAGAGAAATACTTAGGTTTTAACCCTTTTCTCTTCTCTGCATCCATAAAAATGGTAGCAAGGTCAGTCTCCCATCTGCCACCTTATACATGGTCACATTTTGTCCAATGAATAAATATCATAGATACCTGAAAAACATAGAGATGAGAGAATCAAATGAATTATTCACATTGAGAAACCCTTTTTGGCTAGTACTTTCCTTCAGAAAGAACTGTCAGGTTATCAGAAAATGACAGTTGCTGACCTCCCTATCTAGTTTCATGCTGATAAGGCATTATCTTCCAACTCTATCTCATGAGTGTCAGAGACAGAAAATCAATTACATTTGGAAAGTACTATACATGGACTTGTAGAATTACATACGTTGTCAGTGAGATACTAATAATACATATTATCACACATAGGGATTCCACTGAGAAATTTTCAAGGCAAATAAAAGAAACTTTAAACATTTTATTGATGAACAGTAGAAAATGCTGGATGTGATACCAACTTGTACATGTGTAAAGAAAGTTTTGCACGTGATTTCAACATAGCAGTTGCTGCTCTGAAAAGAGCTCAGAAATACAGTGTCAGTGTCACAGACATCACTCTAAGAAAGATTTGATGATATACAGCAGTGTGGTGGGGACAGCAGCCTGACAGGAGCCCTGGAAAACAAAACAGCACCAGGGATTACATTCCCAGGGGCTATTTTGTGCTGAGCTGCCTGTTGCCTTGACTACACTGCCAGCAGTAGCTTAAAGCTAGTTTGGGTGTATCTATACAAGCTACACAAAATGGTAACTTCTGTGCAGCCTGGAAAGGAGAGGACTTGCATTATATGGTAAGCACTGCAGATGGCCCTTTAACATCTATCTTTGCCAGAATGAGTTTTATCACCAGGGAGCACACAATGTCCCTTGACTTGTGTAATAAAGAGGCTCAATAAACTTTTGTTCCATATCCTGGTTGGCACATCCTGTAGTATTTTCTCCAAATGCTATTAGTCTGTATCATTATATCTATATCACAAGTAACTGTTATCAGAGCCCATGAATGCAGTTGTTTGTATTCTCTACTAGCTATCGACAGTATCAGTGCTTTTCTCTACAGTAGACAGCCATATAAAAAAGGAGATATAGATATATATTTATGTCATTATTTTTGGTTGCAAATGATCTTGGAGATAAAAGAATTCACAGATCTGTAGAAGATTTGAAATGATGTTCCACAGAAGAGTGCTTTCCATCTTCCAGAACTTTGGAAATGCGCTGAAGAAAAAAAAAAAAAAAAAAAAAGTGCCATAGGTTAAAATGATTACTGTATTGGATTCACTAACATGTACATTGATTACTAGCTTGTGTCCTTAATCTGTGACCAGAGAAAAAAGGCATGGAGCAAAACCTGGATATTTGTTAGAGAAATTTGCAGGATAATTTCTCTATCCTGCAAAACCATGAACCGGTATTTAAATCTGTTCCCATGATTCTGCTCATGTGAAATTACTATAGAAAAATGTTTTAAACTTTATTCAGACTTGTAAAAAAGGACATTTTGTCCTTACATATGCTAAGGTGGGTTTAAATATGATGAGGTCATGCTAAAAAGCTGTTACTCCTGGGTCTTAAAAGAACATGTGATAAATTCAGTACAAGTGAAACCCTACAGACAGTGTGAGGATATCTGAATGCAGAATTTCGTAATTGTATTCTCCTGGGAGGTACCTATCTAAGTTTTTTGAAAGCCTGCAGAAATAAATGAATAAAAATGAAACCTCTCCCTTCCCCTTCTTCTCCCCAAGAAATGAATATGAAAAGTTCCCAAAATTCATTTAAAACATGCCAGATGTCACAAAATACTTATGTACAATGCATCTCAGGAGCTAGGAGCATCTGCATTAAATGTAATCTTCTCATTACTTGGCACCAAGTAATTTTCTTATATAATTTTTTTGCCTGTAGACACTGTGTTAAATTCAGTATTTTTTGCAGTTTCCACAGAAGTCACTGAAAGATTTTCTATATTAAAGGAAGACAAACTGTTCTAAGCAATTACTGACTTTACCATATGCCAGCTTCTACTTGGAAGCACATCTGGCAGCAGAAGCCCACTCGCATGGTGCTTGTTTTGCTGTGCTCCCCTCATTGTGATGCTAGTGCTAAATACCCAAAACAATTAAATCAAACAACAATAATTACTTTCCTCTGTTGCTAATAAGCGTTATGTAAATCAAATCAGGAAAATCGGTTGGTCAAATGAGACCTCTAGTGGTATGGATACAAAACCGCACATCTGAGCCTTCCTACATTGGTCCACATCTTTAAAACAAAAAGCACAGCAAGAGACAAATATATGACCCTATCAAGCTTCCACTCCTCATGACAGAAGAAAAAAGAAAAAGTTTGACTTACAGAGCTTGTGGCATTTTAAAACCATGCAATTTTATTTTATAGTCTGCAATTTTTACAGAGGCAATGCCGTCTTTTTCCCATACAGTTAAACACACAAAACTTACCATTGTCTTAAACAGCTGGTTCACTTTCTTTTTCTTGAAGTTTTTCTTGTCACCATCTGAGGTGGAAGGAAACACGGGCTGACTGAGCCTATGTGATGCAATTGTTTCATCAGGTGCCGCAGGGCTCACTGACATAGTTAATCCTGGGAAGAGAAACAAATTGGGTACACAAAACAAAACTGAGGAAGGATAGGCGAAGGAAGCGCATGGGAAAGCAGAGTTCAATATAATGAACTACTGCAATTATCAGAGAGAAATGAGAGTTCGCAACCTAATCATATCTGCAGAATACAAAAATAAGAAAAAAATCCCCATGATAGCAGTAGACTTAATTACATTGAAACTGAATAGAGAAAAATATGAGCCAATCTGAACAAAGGACAAAACTGATAAAGACACACATAGCTGAAAAGGAAGCTGGCAATGATGGTCTGGTGTGAAACCACTGCTCTGTTGTGCTAAATGCCTGTTACAGGCATTTGGATACCTAGGGACAGGGATAGATGAAGTGCAGGCTAAGAAGTGGGATGTTCTAGGATTAGGAGGAGGAGGGGGTAAAAGATAACAAAGTACATCATGTTTTCTGTGTATATCCTGGCCTAGAAATGAAGTCCAACCTCAGTAACACTTCTAGGAATACTTCTAGCCCTGGCACGTACCAGGCCGCACAACATGATCACGCAGTAACTCCAGTTCAGCCTTACATGCCCGCACTAAAACTGTAACCTGTGTACAAGAGGTGGAAGGACACACAGCCAGGCCAGGTGTGTGCTGCTGCCTGCAGCAAACCCATTATTGCTGTGCTTCTGCAGTAGCCAAGCCGTGTAGCACCCCCATCCTCCTACCTGCGATAGTGGGCATGGAACGACTGACAGAGCTCATTTGCTTGAGGACACATGTTTTCTGAGGGGCTGCTACGTGCTCCGAGAGATTGGTGTCACTCATGAACTCGTATTTCCGTGACAACTGATCAATTAAAAAAAAAAAAAAAAATGCCGTTAATGATGAACTGAGATACAATTAACAAATATGAGCTAATACGAATGAGCTAATAGTGAAGTTGTGGTTCTACTTAATGCAAGCAATTCTTCCTGCTGAAGCGTGCCTTCCAGAAAACGTTCAGAAAGGTGAATAGACTAGTTCAGAAGCTTTCCACGCCCTTCTCAAAACTTCCTGGACTGGAAGAAATTAAATTTTGTCCTTGATACCCAAACAACCAACAGCCACACAGTTCTGCGAACTGCTAGCTCAGGTGAAATGCAAACAGGCTGAGACTTTGGAAAACCTCCTCATCTTCTGAAACCCCGTTAACCATTGTGGAGAAATACAAATTAGACAATTTGCATCATTAAGGATTTGTTAAGGAGTCTGTACTCCCTGACTTTATGAGCAGGAAGAACTAGCCCAGGCTGAGGTCATGCCTCCTGCTAAAGGTAATGAGCTATTAAAAACAGAGTGTGCGTTAACCTAATGGGGAACTTAAACCTACAGTACAATCTGAGACACACACACTTTACATATGATTCAGTTTTTCATACCTGAGAGACATTAAATAATATTGTCCCTCTGTTGAACAGGGAGAAAAACATTGTACTTAAAGGTTTGTATTCACAGATCAAAGTCTTTCTTTCCATTTCTTTATAAAGATCTGACAACAAGAGAAGGAACTGCAGCTTTCTGTGGGCTGTACTTCACAAGCAGATGTAAAAATTTAAATTTACCCCTTTTTTCTAACCTAATCCATTAAGATAACAGATAAAGTAATTTCATTTTGCCTGGCTATACTCCATACTGATATTTAGTTTACGGTGCAGCACTGCATGAAACAAGAATATAATAATGCAAATAGCACCTGTTTCAGATCCAAATGCAAGTGAGGCTATCCACACACAAAGCTCAAAATATATATATTATTTTATCACTTGATGCTATTTTAAACTACTCTTTCATTGTTTCTTCTGGGAAGCCTTCATACCTGAAGGCTTATGCAAATTTGATAAGAGATGGTAGCAGCAAATTCGAGTTTGGAAGCTAGAAGCAACTCTGTTTTATTGTTGAATTTACGTAGCCCTGTGAAAGACAGTTATTGATTGTCATAGTTTTGTGCTCAAGTAGTCTAACATGACTTTGTCCAAAGTCTTAGCTTTGCATGCTTCCCAGGGGCTGCTAAACAGAGATGCTTTGTAGAGAGATCCAAACATCTTCTGAGGCTCAGCGCAAGCAACTGGCAACAGAAAATATCACCTTGCCCATCCTGGGTTAAGCTCTCACCACAAGCTAAATCATCACTGTTAATCAAACTGGTTTCGCAAACAATAAACAGCGTTTCTCTCTTTCCCCCTCTAATTCAGCAATCTGTTATTGTTTGACATTTATATTTAGATGGGGCTTGTCTATCAAGAAGAAACTATTTCAGACTTTCGTTAGTGAATTCTCTTTTTATAACTAAAATTGCCTTCTAAAGATTAAAGTATAAAAAATGCACTGTGTAAGTTATGTAAGTCAATCAGCTAATCTATGAGTATGATAAAGCCACTCAGATTATCTGTGGAACAAGAGAGTGCAGAGCTTCAGAGCACCAGTCTGGCACCATTTCAGGAATACTGCATTCAATCTTGCAATTTCCAGCTGCCTGTCCTACAGCAAAATAGAGAATGAAGAGAACTCATCACATTTGAAACAGCCTTGGCTGTAAAGAGATGCCACGAAATGTCAGTGCAGTAAATTAATTACTTCTCAAAGGGAAAGCCCGTTGAGCCCTCCCAATGCCAACCAAGATTCAGAATTATGCAACTTGAGAGCTTCAGTTCTGATTTTTTTCCCCCTCAATGATTTGTCTCCTCCTCAGTATCTTGCAAATTGCCATTCATGGCAGGACAGATGGCCTCTATATCCTGCACATTTAATTTTATGACACAGCAACAAGTTTTCCACTACACTAGATTTCTGTGTAATTTGTTTTCCTTTTTCTAAGTAAGAGAGTAAATATACTTATGTTTTAGGAATCAAGAAATACTGCTGTAAGTCAGTAACATACACTTTTCATGTCGCAGATAGAAATATCGGGTGCCGTTTTCTCGTCAGCAAACACCACGCTGCTTCTTTTAGTTCTTTTTTTGGACCTTCGCATTTTTACCTCAGGGTGAGGGTTACTTGGCAAAGCATTCTCCTCTGATTCTGATTTTACTGGCTTTGATAGCACTGCTTCCAGTTCAAAGCTGCAAGGACAAAAGAAAAATGATAAAAATTGCTAAATGATACTTTAAAAGTCACGGGTATTCTGATGTCATTTCCCTGGGAAATAAAAATGCAGGTCATCCTTTCCTTAGGCTTTTTCTTATGCAGCCTTGCATACTGAACTTGCAAAAAGTATATGATGTCCTTCAGCTGGTAACTAGATACTAAAAAGATGCCTTCAGGAGGTATTATAATATCTTCAAATGTTACAAAGAATGTATATTAATCTGAAGTGCAAATCGAATCATTTTTTAAAGATTTGTGCATTAGCTCAAGGACATCTAAAGTAAAAAGGGTCAGAGCTCACATGGGTATTTTATGGGGAGCGGTGGTAGGGCTGAAAGCAAAACAAGCAGAAAGATACTAATTCATTTTAAAACTGCATTCACTTATAAACAAAACCTTGTACTTTTAAATAGTATTTCAATAATAAAATATTAGCTTCTACAAAACTGAATGTCTCTGTTTTCACAATAAGATTTCTTGACTGTATCTTGCCTGTGTAGCACAGAATATTGCAGTTTTAACCCTGGAAGAAACATTAGCTTCAATTAAAAAGATTTTTGGCATAATCTGAACAAACTGCTAGTTGTCTTGATCCAAGATTTTTTAATCTTTTTGTTATTTCCGATAAAATAGGACAGAGTGAAAAAAACATATTATTGTCACAGTTGTATTAACTTCATAACTGACCTTTCTGGAGCAATTTTTTTTGGAGTACTGCAGTCTGAATTCATGGAAGCCAGTGAAATAACTGACAACTGGCGATAGGATCTTAGCATTGATCTCGGCCGTCCTACTCTCTTGTCATTGAAATCTGGCTAGAAGATGGAAAAGAGAAGCATGCACCATGAATGAAGTCTGTGTGAAACTCATTTCATCTCTTCTCTGTAGATTTTGAGATAGCACAGATGTTTTAACATATGGCATGAAAGAAGTTACTCATCACTATTAATTACAGGGATTTTGTTTCTTCAGACTGGATACACTCTTTCTCTAAGACCTCTCAAGCTGAATGATATAGTGAAGAGATTTATTGCTAAATAAACCACATCAACAATTTTCTCAATTTTCTTTCTTTTTTTTTTTTTTTTTTTTTTTGCTTGGTCTCTCAGAAAATAAATAAATAAATCAGTGCTTGCTGATCCTGTTTGGTATAAACATGGGGCAGGCCATTACTGGGCAAATAGCTTTAGTTGGTCCTTGCTCCAAAACAATAATTACACACCCTTCTTCAGCTCACAGTCTTCTGCCATCTCTGTACATTAATGTTGCTTTTTTTCTTTATGTATTTGCAGGTAGATGAATGAAATTCATCTTTTCGTAACAGTTAGACAGTCACAACAAGACCCTAAGAACAGCAGGACAATTTAGGTCACCATGTACCTGGATTAGACACCGCCCTATGTGCTGCAACATCACTCTACTTCTGCAATGGAAGAAGAAAAAGTGATTTTTCACTTCTAATCTCCTTTAGCAGGTAAATTGGATATCATAATGCAAACATTCAGCTTGTTATTAATGGTTATTTACACTTTACAATCTGCTATTAAATTGAATGAACCAGTCTGATTTGACATTTCCAGACACTTTTCTCTTCCTCTGGCCATTAAGGCAGGAGCAAGGATCACATTTCTTAGCCAATTCTGCACTTGTTCTCTTTCTGAGGGCTGGTTGTAGAATTATCCTGTGCAGACAGCTGGGCTCTCCTCTTCCTCCACGCAAGATTCTCCCTGGGTTGAGAATAACTGGCGGGGAGAGCTCAACTGAGGGAGAATCATTAGCCTCACAAAAGGAGGCAAGTATTTGAGCATTTCCCAGCATATACTACTTGTCCAGCTTACTTCAGTTCCTCCTGTAAACATAAGAACAAATGTTTTTGGAAGTATTTTATACTAAAATACACTGTTACATTTTCTCCTGAGTATCCAGAAAACAATATGGATACTCAGAAAACGAATATGGATATCACTTCATATGCCAAGTTTCCAAACTCTTGGCTTCTGATAATGTCATTTTTCACTAACATTTTCATCTCCAGTAGAAGACTGGGAAACATTCATAGTTTCAAGAGTTATTTGCAAGTATTTTGCAGAGTTTACATGGAATGAGAATTTCTGTTCCTGTCAATGTATACACTCTTCTGTTAAGACAAAGACTCTACTTTAATTCTTTTGTAAATAAAAAGAACTCATGGTAGCCAACAGAAAGAATACTGGATAAGGTAAATTGGAAGTAGTGACACTTTTTCCTGCCTCTCCTATACACAATTAAAAATACTGCTATTCACCAACTTCATTAATTTATGAGAAGCTTCTTGAGCCAAGATTTTTCATGCCATCACATATCTTTCAATAAAACTGCATTTAGCAGTGGAACGAGTTCTTGCAATGTAACATAAATTTTGTAACACTCAGAATGAGTATGAAAGATGCTACATCTCAAAGCTTGAACAAGAGACCATCCTGAGCATGTCATCATAAAATCTCAGAGATTAAATTAGACAGAAAAGCTCATCAACATTGAAAGCAGCAGCATAAAATAATTTCGAAAGCAACTGCTGTGCAATTCCAAAGAACAACTAACAACATCCCTCCTACTTGCTCCCACCAGCTGTCTGGAAGAGTTCGTGCTTAGAAACTATTTCCCATATATTTCAGTTTAGTTCCAGCTAATGCAGAGAGAATTAAATACATAATGCTTTAGAGCACAGTTTGAAATGTCTAGAGCACAGGAAGTTGTGGACATCGATTGCTGGTCACATCTCTAAACAACTAAAAACAATTACGAAGAGGAGAAACACGAGAATTTCTTTTTCCTTATTCTACCGTGGAAATGAATTTCAATTTTAATAGAGATGGTGAAATATTCCAAACCTTCCAGAACAGTTGCTAAATCAGAGACTTAATTAACTCTTCGATGGTAAAACCTAGATTTCACTACCTCCAGATGACAAGAAAGCCCACAAGTAACTAAGGTGTGCTTTTCTCCAGAGAAGAACACTATTAAACAAAATGCAGGAGAGAGAAAGAAAGTAAAAGGGGAATGATACCAATTCTCTGGTTCCATATTGTTTTTCCACTTTAACTTTTAAATGCTTGAAACATTCCTCCATGCGGTCGTGGAAAGGACGAAGGTTATCAGAAACTCTTCTTTCATGAATTTTAATTCCAGCCCCGAGGAAAGGTATCTTAAATGGACCAAGGGAGGGGGAAAAAAGAAAAGAAAACAAAACAAAACAAAAGTGAGAAAATTAAACTGGGTCTGACAACCCTTCTAACTCCATTTGGAGTATCTGCCAAGTCAACTGCAAAACTGTGCCCGGTGGATAGATTTGTCAGCTGGTCTCATTACTCCACAGGAGCTTTTAAGAGCAGAGAAGCGTCTTACTACAAATTTGGGAAGGGCTCTTGAAAAGTGGGCTTGCTCAGGAACATTTTGGAGATGTGTGGGTGCCTCTAAGCAACTGCTTTGTCACTCCTATCTATCCTAATGTTAATCCCTCATGAGATTAAAAGACCATTTGAGAGCTTGCAAAAAATTACCCATCTCCTCTAAAACACAGTTCTGGACTAATCTACCTGCTAATGAAGGTGCCTGCCATACCTTACTGGAAAGAAAGTAGGGATGAAAAAATATCCAACTGGGCTCCAGGCAAGTGGTTTGAAACTCTAAATTCTGCTTTAAAACTCAGGATTCAGTAACTGTGGAAGGATTAAATCAGTCTACTAGAGGCTTAAGGACATGATGACTTAGCTGCTGCAGCAGTTTAGCATACTACTGCCTGGTTACTGAATATGACCTTTTCTCCATTCTCTTATTCAGCTGACCTCCTTTGTAATTCCCATATCTCTAAGTAAAAAATCAGCAAAATAATGTTTTACTAGAAAAACAAACAAGTCACCAATAAAGACTGTTTGTATTTCGCTTCATTTTACCCCTGTGCTTTCCTTTCCTTACAGCTCAACCTTCACTCTGGGGTAAGTGACAAATAACCACAAGAGGTAAGATTTATGATCTAGCATATCTGGGAAAAGGCACATGACCATATTATTAAATAACCAGAAAAAAAGTGTAGACACCCCCTCCCTTAAAGGAGAACGCCTCATAAAAAAGGATTAGCAAAGGGTCAGTCTGTATCACTTCAGACAAGTCCTTCCACTCAAACCTCTTAAGAGCCCTTCTGTCAGAGGGAATGGCTTGCTTATCAGATTAAAAAAAATCATTAAAGAAATCATATGATGCAGAACATATTATAGTAATAGTTATTTTCTGACCTCTCTCCCCTATAAATCTTTTAGTATCCTTGCTTTTATGCTATCATCTTTGCTATTATATTAGCTGAATAATATTCAGTTAAAACAAATCTCATCTTCAAAGATGATGAATAAAACACTTTTATATGCTGCCTAAGTGTTAATGTACAGGGTGACACAGAGAAACTTTGTACTCTCACACATAAAGATACTTTATTACACTTCAATCTTTGAAAAAGGTGATTTATGAGATTTATGTGATATACTTTCAGCTACACTTTTGGAAGTAACTTCCTTTGACAGTGTTAACACAGGAAGAACCAGATTTATAAAAAGAAGCATCTCTTTCTGTCTCCTCTTCCCTCATTCTAAGAAGGGGATAATAAAAATGACACAATCATGTAAATGACATTATGTTATCCTGCTAGAAAGAAACAGAAAAAAAGGAAAATCTGAGGAAGCCTCAGAGAACTACTGCCAGTAAGTGTTACCTGCCAAGCAATTAGATCCTTGAGTCTGTTCAACTTTTCTTGATCCTCTGGATGGTCTCGGATATATTCATCTGTAAAGAAAGCCTGAGGCAGACATAAAAATAAATCAGTCCTTCATCCAAACATGAAAAGAAAACAGTGGTGACCACAATACTGGTCATGAAATGAAGACATATTTGCATGCCCCTCTACCAGGTGTTCTTAGTGATAATGCATTATTTTATCAACTGAGAACTGAAGTGCTCTTTTTTAATTTTGTTAAAAGACATTCAGTGTTTGTCTCACACTTCTGAGCTTGACCTCCTTACTGTGAATTTTTTTTTTTAAGTTAGCACTGAACAATAAACACATATTTGTAGTACCACCATTTATAGTAATTACATTTTATTTAAGTAATAATAGGCCAGCATGCTATAGAAGGAGTCACATATTGAAGGCATACTGAAGGCCTTTTTCTGTCCAAAGATATCTTTTTTTCCCCCCACATACATAATTCAAATGTTGTTATTTGTCCATTACTGCCAAGTACCTTAGCAAATAATTAGGATAAACATGGCAAAGCCATACTGCCCCAGAATACGTGGTGCCTACTGCATACATCCATGCTATGTGTTCAGGGCACCTGCACAGCACCTGGTGCACCAAGCCTCCCGAGCACAGCGCATGCTGCCCACCACAGAACAGCAGGCAGAAATAACAGAACTCTACAGCCTAGGGGTAACATTCAGTTGCATCATAATCTTTAATAAATAAAGATACAAAAAAGTTTTAATATTCCTCCCCGCACGCACACATTTTTTAACAAGGCTGCCTTGCAGACCAGCTTTCTACACTTCAGTTCCTCATGCTACTCCACTTCCAGTGTATTGGTAGAACATTATATATTTGCAATCTCATTTTTTAACAAGAAAAATTGCTCTGAAGAGAGGCTGCATTTACAGAGAAAAGCTGGTAACAAGGTAAAAAGATAACCTACATCAAAATCCTCCAGTCCTGCTATACGGAAAACTCAAATTGATTTACTTCAGACCAAACCTTTTGATGCCAAGCGCCTATTTCATTACAAAAGATATATCTCATTTCCCATGTATATTAAAACTTTCATGACAGTGATAAATATTGAGCTTCAAGCCCATTCCCAGGGTCTGCTTTGCTACTTTCTGCTGTCAAAGACTGTGTCAGATGTGACCTGGATGGGAGGTTCTTTTAATTGGTGGAGATGTGACTTTCATATCCCCAGCCAACCTGCCAGTACCACTTTGAAAATAGAAGCATCATGAATAAGGATTAGAAATAACACCTCTGAAAATGATCTCCACAATTACTTGAAATCTTTTACCTTTTCATACTTAGCAAAGCCTCCCATAACAGCTGGATCAACAATTCCATTCAGAAGCATGGAGAGTGGATTAATAGGAAGGTTTTCATCACTCTGGTACTGGTTAATCATCATCAGAATCTTTTCATTCGTCATGGACATGGTCTCAATGGCATTCTCTAAAGGACTAATTGTAGTCTATAAACAAACAAAATATGAGAAGATGTCACAAAATCTACTTTATCTAACATCTCCCAAACTTGAATTTGTCCAGGTAAGTATATGCAATTGAAGATTTCATTTTCTTCATCGTTTCTGCAAACTGTCTTTTAGCTCTTCATTCCAGCTATCTATCACACAAGGAAACAATCCATGGATTACTAGCAACTATGTGTTCTAACAACATAACATAATCATCTGCTCTTGCTTATACCTTTACTCAAGCTGTAAATATTAGTGTATTTCAATACAGAGAGGGAAAACAGAGGACTGATTCTCTTTATTTCAATGCCCTGATGCTGCACAAGTACACAGTAAAGATGACCTAGCCAGGTTTGTAGAATGATGACTCCTATGCACTGTCAAGTTCAGAAATCGAGACACAGTGCTAAGAGTCAGGCATTTAAAAAATACTACTTTCTTCCAAGGAAGCAGAGCTAACTCATCAATGAATCAACGATCCAGCATTAACAATTAATGGGATGTGTGTTTTTCTTCATATTTGGAAGAAGCCTATTCACTAGAGTATGTTTTTCCATAAATTCTTCTGTACTGATTCTCTATACTAGAATTTCAAAATCTGAAAATCTAAGTTGGTTTTGTGTTTGGGGCTAGACTTCAGAATTCCTTTTTCTTTGTGAAAATTGCAGTCACTTCAGGCTTTTGCTGATCTGGAATATTTACGATGATTATCAGAAGGTGATATAATCTAAAATATTTAGTGGTACTAACACACTGAGAGAGTTCCCAACGACCTCACTGACAGACCTTGAAACAGGAGGCAACAGGAGGAAATAAAAGTTGTGCAAACTGCCACAACGTGTAGGGGCATGCCTGAACAACGCCTTAAAAACCACCCTGTGTCCACACTCAAAAAGGCTGAATATTCAAAGGGAGAGAAAGGATTTACATTCTGCCAGCAGCAAAGAAATGGACAAAAGCATTTCAGGCAGCTGTCCTCTATTTTTTTTTTTTTTAAAAAGAAACAGACAAAAATATCAGAAAATTCTTTAATAGCTTCTTTTCTAGCAGAGGAGATTTGAAAGCTAACTTGCAGCTGTGAAGAATGAAACAGCTAATATAGTCATAAACCACCACACTGTATCAGAGATGCTGACTCCCTCTATTTGCTGATACTTTCATTAATACTCCCTTTCTAGATTAAAGCACAATACATTTCTCTATATTGTAGCTACTGAAACCGTCAGGTCTTTTAAAGCAAGCTCTTGTCTCCATTCATTCAGCAGTGATCTGGCTTCTGTCAAAAATAGAAAAGAAAATGAGAACTGAGCTTTTCTGAATCATATTTATTGCCAGCAGCCTGCTCTTTTCTCTATATTCTTTAAGACTACTTGCATGAAAAAAGGGATGGACCCTGTGACAGTGTTCTAATTACAAACAAACAAACACAACAAGAAAAGAAAGGTGAAGGTGCACCAGGAGACAGCAAAATATCTTTGCTAAATACACTAGCAAGGGACTGGGGGAAGAGAAGCCTGGCCGACAAGAAAGCTGTAAGAGATCATGCTGCACAATGTTCTCCTCCTGGAACTGCAGCATCACTGCACTGTGAGGATAAGGAATTAGACAGCTTTTTATTCTAATGCAAGTACAAAAGAACTCAATATAGATAGATATGCTTGCTTGCTCTTTTAACAACTTGTTAACAACATGGAGAGTAGTATGTTCAGCTATGCACTTGAGGCTTTGCTGAAGAAGCTATCCATGCACATCCCGCACCGTGATTGGGAGAAGACTTCCTCCATTCTTGGCAACACAGATAAGTCCTTCTCTGTTCTTTGGAGTTAGACACACTGCAGAACGTGCAAGTGAAATGTTAAGCCTTAGTGTGCTTAGTGGTTGACTTAAGCTTTTAAGCTCAAGAGATTGGTGTTGCATATGTAACACTGTAAGACAGATCATCTAGACAGATGACAACTTTTATAGATCGAGGAAGTTTCTCCGTCAGATGAGGTAATGTGCAACGATGACAGGAAGAGAACAAAGAAGAAAAAAATAGAAAAAATGAACTGGAAAAACATTGCTCAGAGATCCTCTGTTAATAAAATGATGGGTCTGAAGAGCAGATAAATGAAAAGCATGAGACAAAGGTACAGAGCTCACAGGGAATTCTAAAGAAAGCTCTGAGGGGAAAAGGAACATTATATCATAGAGTTAATCACTTCATGTGGATGTTGACACAAACTGCACTGAAAACAGAGCAGGCAGTACAGAGAAAACAACACAATTAGGAGAAAAAGGAAACCATAGTTAATTTGTTAACATGATCCAAACAATATTAGCATTGCTAAAATAGTTCTATGTAAAGAGGGGTTGCAGAGCAAAATAAAATTAAATTATACTATCACTTTAGCTACCGCAGAAAAACAAAATGAAGCCAGACATGATTTTCATTCTAAATCTTAGTGAAGCACAAGTGTTCTCTATAAACAGTATTTATTTGTAGTAGCAAAGGCTTGTTTTAATTACACAGGTTAGTTCCACAAGGAAGCTTCAGGGTTTTTACCTGACACTGAGTAGATCTTCCATGAATCCTACAGGAAAATCTCTATCTTTCTCTCCTACTAACTGAGGCTTGTACAGGAGCCTCCTGTCTTGGAAGTTGTCCTGTACTGTCCTTTCCTTTCTTCTCTCTCTTTCTCTCTCTCTCTCTCTCTCTTTCTTTCTTTAATGCCAACTGCCATTTTCATTGGATCAGTTAGGAAAGGGTAATAGGACAGAGAACCTTTTTCCAGCTGTACTCCTTAGATTTAATGGCAGTTACTTGTTAGCTACACCTCTCTGTTAGTGCATCTAAATACACACTGATACTGTGTCAGCCTGAGCTGGTGGGGCTTCCAGAGCTACAACAAAGCCCCATATCCCAACTACTCACAGTACTTAGAGGAATAATGAGACTCCAGGAATCAGAATGGACAGAAAATAAGAAAAACATGATAGCTGCTGAAACCAGTGCAGGATTTCACAGTTTAAGCCTCAACATATTTCAGAAAAAAAGCTGAACTGTTATTTACTTCCTTGTGCTTTGCATCTCTCCTTTTATTTTAAAAACACACTAGTAAAGAAAGCAACTAACTATGCAGCTGGCTATTTGAGGTTGTTTTCATCCATTCCCAAGAGTAAATAGAAGAACTGAGAAGAAAAAATAAGTCTCAAATTAAGTTACAAGTTTCTGTTGGCACAGGCACACTTTAATATTTATAAAAAACACTCTGCAAACTTTAATGAGACACTGGCAAGGGAATCCCTGAGAACTATCACTTGCATTTTATCTCCAGGGAATCCTCTTATCAGGCTTTCAATCAAGCCAGCATTACAGGAACTACCTTAGGATAAATGAGAGCATAATTATGTCAAAAAATTAAAATAAATGAAAAAGAACCTTTTCATTACTACTTGTACACTGTTGATAAATGGTAGAAAGTGACACAGGTCACAGTCTATGCAACTGCAGAAATATTTGCGCTATATTAAGAATTCCTATTACGTCTTTGGCAGGTAACATATTGACAACGCGGTATTTCAGAAGGCTAGGACTTCCTCAAGACATTCATCGTTTTAGGCATCTTTGTTTTATTAAGCTTTTGTTTAGCATCTTTCAAACCAGGTTTATAACTACAGAGTCAGGCTAAAGTCATTTCCATATGTGAAACACTGGGAGTTTAAAACATGGCATAACATTTGTCAAATCGTGTGTTTTATCAGCTCCCAGAAGATGCCATAAAAGACATATTTCTTACTGCTTTCAGTACAACAGGTAAGACTATTTTTATGACCGAAAACACAACAAAGAAGAAAATCTATCAAAAACCTAATCTCTTGTATAAGTTCTAAGACGTAGAAAAAGACAAAAAACTATTTAAGGTTCTATAAAAATTCATGCATATGAAAAACTTTCAACTCTACAAACACAGATTTTTTTTTTCATTTCTCAAAGGACATAGTCCTAAAGCTCCAGTTCAGAGGTAAGATATACAGATCAATATTCAATCATTCCAGTAGTAAAACATCCCTCCCCCGAGGCCATAAACAATAGAAGTTTTGTAAGTATAAAAATAAAGAAATAACAATAGTTTGTCTTGCATAATAAGTTTGCAAACTATTTGTATATCACGTTTCATATACATGTCTTATGGGTACTTAGCATTTTAATACGCACCTGAGACATGGAGACAACCTCAAACCATCGTAAAATTCCTGGAAGTTTGTATGCCGTAACAAATGATGTTCTCTCAATCCACATAGACTATGAAAAAATAAAGCAAGAAGAGAAAGTGACTTAAGGATTTAATTTTAATATTTTTTGCCTTCTGAGACTTCAGAGTTACAAGAATTTAGATGGGAAATATATGCACATTCATTTTTGCATAAAAAACACTGCAAAAATCAAGCCAGCACAATTTGCACAAACCACTATCCTGATGTCAAATTAGGTCATCTTTAGGCACTAAGCCTACATAAAGCAGAAGAAAAATTAAACACTACTCATATCTTTTAGTATCTATTTTTAACTTTGCCATTACAGGTTGAATGACTGCCCAAATGAGCCACTCTCACATTCTCTACCCAGATTATACTTTCTCCTTCAAGACCACAGACATAACTGACGTGATTTATACAGTTTGGGAATAAATAGCTTTTTCCCTAGAGTATTCCCAAAAGCAGAGTTTTAGTTATAAAGATAGAAAGTTTTTTTGTTTGTTTGTTTTGTACATCTGCGTAACTACAGTATAGAAACTCATATATTCCTGTGCATGATGCTAAAAAATAAACTATGGCACTGCAGATTTCCTAGGATATTTAAATAATCAAGACCATTTGTCACCGTTACACCATTGTGCAGGGGAATGGGAATGGTAGACACAGTGTGTCAAGATTTCACAGAGCTAACGAAAGCAGGTTACACACACCTCTTATCATCAACCTAGCAGCATCAGGTGAAAGTGATATAACTACAAGTGACAAAACATGTTATTTATTTACATGACATCTTGATAATAACAACTTGCACTGGAAAACTTCATTGATCAGTACAATTGTTTTCACATGATTATTACATAATGTTTACCTAAAATGGAAAGAGTGATACATCATTGAATATAGAGGAATGCCAAAATAGAAAATTCTTGTGTTAATTTCATTTTTGAAACAGATCCTAAAATCAAAGCTTCTGTAATAAGTAACCGTGTGACAAAGAAGAGATTTAGATTAGAAACCAATCACAACAACTTCAGTAATTTAAACTGAATGAAAGAACATCACCCTGTCATTCATTTACTTACAGCAAATTCATTTTCAGGGTCAACAGATCCTTTTCTGACTGGTCTTGAATAGTGGAAGCGCTGCACATTGTTGGACTTGTAAAAACTGAAAGATTTTTTTAAAATGCAATAAAAACAGAATTCAGAAATTCTGGATCCCATTATTATACTGAAATATGTCAATTTAGTATTTTTAATTAAAAGAAAATTTACTGCTCAGGAAAAAACACTACTACCAACTCAGGATACAACTTCATCATAAACCATGGCCAACACAGTATTTTACAGGAAAGTAGGCTTTATCTTGTGACTGGGTGTAACTTTCAGGTACAAAACTTCCAGATTAAGGTTAGAACTTTCAGAAGAATCTCTAGTAAATATTTTTGCTTTCCCATGTGCTGTAACCCCCATACTGCTTGCCTGCTTTAGAATGTCACACAAGAGGAATATATTTTCTTAAAAGGAACTGAGAGGATACATTCATTTAAACTCAAGTATGTCATTTTTTTTTTCCACCGCCCACGCCAATTCAGTATAATTTAAGAAGAATTGCTTTGGATTTGCTTACAATGCAGAACAACAGCCGTTCAATAAACTAAATATATGAAGCCATAAATGACAATTTATTTTAATGTGTAAATAAATGTATACAAACATCTATAGAAGGGGTATCAGTATAAAAGAATCTCATGTAAACTGAATCATTCTTACTTGCTCAAACACACATTTCCATTCAGCTCTTAAACACTAGTTTTCAGCACCAGCTAATTTTAAAGAACAGACATAGCACAGCTCTGACTCTTTAAGTGTTTTAGACTCTGCAGAGAAAATGTAATTTCTTTTTGGCATGAAGTTTTTCTTTTAAAGAATAATTCTATTTAAAGCAATTTCAAGTAAAAGCTAATTTTACAGTGAGCAAGAAAATATTTCAGAATTACCTTCCACTAAAACCAAATCATATTTTAGAAGCCCTGGAAACAAGTAAATAAGAGACTCCGAACAGCTGAGCTAAACGGACTTCTGATTTGCTAGTTCACAGGAAAATAATTCTTGATCCAAGCTACTAAGATTATCTTCATCAAAAAAAAAAAAAAAAAAAAAAAAAAAAACCCCTGCCATACAAAGTTGGATCACTTAGCTCCATCTGAAAGAACCGAAACTTTCTGGGTAGCATACACTGCCATCAAATAAGGTAGCTAACAATTACAGAGCCAATAAAGCATTCTCATAAAAATATACAATTTAGGGCCAGATTTGTAAGCTATTTTGTCAGTCACTGGTTTTAAAATGAATTCCAGCTGAAATTAGGACCACAGTTCATTTTTAGTCTTCTGCTACAAGACTTGAGCACATACCTGCTTCATTTATTTTGGAGGGGGGGGAGGGGGTGATTCTTATCTTTCGGCTGTGACCCTATTGTAATCTCAGTAAAGATTCTATTGAGAGGGCTGCAAAGGTGAAATCTGCTCTGAATCTACCTGTGGGACGGTGAAGAAATTATCTAGTCTCTGCTGATAGTGGAAAACACTCAGGCCACCAAATGTTTTGCACTTGGCAAAGTGAGTCATAACAAGATTCGGTCAAACAACGGCCTTCCACTCACACACTCTCATACTGCCAATCACCTCTAAATCCCTGCTGCCAGTTGTCTTAGAAGCTGCACTGAAACCTCCAGAGTTCGGTCCTGAAGCATGGATTTTTTCCCTTCCCTTATATAATCATGTGCTGTTGTTCAAGTGACAGATGTTCTCTTATGCAATGCCCGAGGAATCCAAAAGTCAGTAGAGAGAGAGAGAGACAGTGCGAGGTCTGAGAATCAATAGACAATGCCTAAGTTCATAAAATAATGGCTCTGATTTTAGGATTATAGATTGACTTTCATTATATTATATTATATATTACATTACATATATCACTTACTTAATAATTTGATCAGGTACTGCTTTATTTTTGAATCTAGGTTGCTCCTCCAGGACTGGCTGCACTGTAAAACACTGAATGTCTGAAATCAGGACGGAAAGTTAAGGACATATAACCACTAGTGTGAAACACTGCAGCTTGGGAGTGGCAGAAGGGAAGGGGCAAGGAGGCATTTCCAGAGCACAATCTGCAGATAAAATGTGCCAGTAGTAACCATGCTAACATTAATTTTAAAAGATGTAACATGTAGTATCAATTACCTGAATGTTTTTACTACTTGTTGAGATTAAATATCTGTAGCTTAACTTATCACGCTGAATTATTCATTGAATTTTAAAGCAAAGCCAACTTGCAAAAACATCAGCAACATCTGATGTTAATGCTTTGACTGTTCAGCTTTGAGTCACGCTTAGTGTCATGTTGAGCATTTCATCTTTGCAATCTGTAATTAAACAGCCCTTCTACTGCAAAAGATTTTCTAAGCAAGTGTTATTTTTAATCTTCAATATTATATTTGTAAATAAGTCATTCTTACGTACTGCATTTCTATACATATTGTATTTCAATCTCATGCCCTCAAGTTAGATTTCATTGCTGTTTCTTAAGTGTGTAAGCTAAGATGCAAAACTAACTCATGAATGCCTTGCTCTCAAACTTAATGTGCTATTTTGAGCAAGACAATGACACCCTGCTTCACAAAAGTGAAGACAGGAAGCAGTGTTTCCATTGTCACTCCAGCAGGTTCTATCAGAACAGACTCAAGAAAGCACGTGAAATGTTTCACGTGATAATTAATAAAGAAAAATCAACAAATGAACATCTAATCCTTTGGTGATTTCATACCTGCTCAGCCAGTAAAGTTCAGATTTAGATCAGAACATGAGGAAAAATGTGATATGCATCAACCATTGTAATATTTGTAAACAAGAATAATTTAGTGCTCTCTAAAAAGTGGGGAATGGTGGCTTAGACGGATTCTCCTAGGAAAATTTTTGTGACATAAGGCAAGCTTTTGGTGCCAGGAAAGACAGGTGATGCCTGAGCAGCAGAGCAACAAAAGCAAAGCTCAGGGAAGATTTGAATTCAATATAAAGACACAAAACACAACAAGGAGGTAACAGACAATCTGTTGCTTTAAAAATAGCCAATTCAAATGTTCTTGGAACATTTTGGAACACTGTTTTTGGAACTTGAAAACACTTGAAAGGTAAAACATGTATGAACTGGACTGAAGAATAAAGCAACCGTCCAGCTTAGAACTGCAGAAGAAACAGCAGCAAACACTTCTAGGAAAAAGCCCTGAAAGAAGAGCAGGGCACGCAAGTCAAATTGCAGGCTCAACTGCCATGTTTCAGGAAATGAGTGATGGACGTGGCTAAACTCTTGCAGATCTGTCAGTTTAAAAAACTGCAATCTAATACACTTTCATCAAAAAACAGCTCTCAGATTATTGCTCTTTTTTCAGTCAATAATATTTTCTTTTTTAAAAAAGTCCCTATGACAACGTGAGTGAAAACCAGACTTGGAATCTTATTTGTAAAAACAAACAACCCACCCACCCCCTGCCACCAAAAAAAAAAAAACCCACAAAAAACAGCAGAAGGGCAATTCAAGTATTAAAGCAACTATTTTTGGTGCATTTGAGGTGGAGAGACACGTGAAGCTATCTTGTTGTGAAGCACTGCTGCTGTGCCACCGACTGCTTTTGATGCGTGAAGATTGTTTGAGAAAGTGGAAAGCTTCAGGAGCATTTGACATGAAACAGCTCAGTGACTGGGTACATCCTGATTCAGAGCTGCTGTCAGGGAAATGTGTATAAGATTTACTTGCAAATAATTATAGCAAGCTGCTGCATGCTTTGTTGTTGGCAGTTTTTGAGGACAGTTGTTAGGCACAACTAAAGAACATCCACAACAAGCATTTTCTAAAATGAAACTCAAGGTAGGAACAGGCTGCAAAGCTTTCAAAAACTTATCACATCTGTGCATTGATACATATCTTTTTCTGAAGCCTTCAGAGACAGGAGGGGGAAAAGGAAATCAAGAACAATAAAAGCTTCTCTTCTAATTAGCTGAATTTAGTTTTTAATTTTAATTAATCAAATTAATAAAAAGTATATTATTAATAAATTAATAGAAAGTAAATCACTAGGACATTTAAAGGTATAAATGACATTTCGAAGTCTCGAGTGGCAGGTTCATTGAAGGACCATAGAGCGAGTGTTCACGGCTCACACCACTACGTGCTGATTAAGGATTGAACTGATGAGGCAACGTTAGTGTCAGCCTGTCTTGCTGGACAAGCCCTTTCCTCAGCCCCACACCTCAGCCCCACACGCCTTTGCTCAGTCACCTGCCACGTTCAAGGATACACTGGCCGGGAGAGTTTTTCACCTCGTCCCCAGGTGCCGAGGTCGTGGTCATCTCCTCTACATTGGGAAACTGACTCATCAGCTGCGCCTGGAAATCCTCTCTCCTCTCGTACTCCTTGCCACGGTAGATGAATACTTTGTTCTGCAAGGAGCAAATACCAGATTTTGGGGGCTGAATGCTGCTGGGGCACAATTAGGTGACTGTTTCTCAGGACAAACACAATGAGGTCTCCAAATTTTTGTTACTGTAAAATGAACGTTAACGGCTTATGAAGCAGCACGCCACTTGGACCACATGCAGAATGCATCTCTGACTCTCCACGGATCATACTTAGTATTGTGAAACAGGATGAATGCAGAACTGGCATCGCTGAAGATATTGCCTTAGAATAGAATAAAGTCAGAGAGTTTTATTTTTAAACATCTTCTGGTTCAGATTGTTTAATTTAACAGGACCTTTAAGGATATCAGAAAGACAATGTGCAGACCCCTTTCATGTAGTATTTATACACCTTCTTACTACTTTTTCTAACATCGCCAGGCAACTTTTGCCTTTAAGGCTGGTAAAGAGAGGTCTCTCATTGCTTTTCAAGTATGGGTAAATCTACCATATTCACTGTGGTAAGAAAACATATTCTCTAGCAGAAAAGGTCATATATTCAGATACTAACCTGAATGTCCTAACCCTAGACTCTGAAGACATCTGTTGTGGTAACAGAGGCAGCAGCAGGAACAAGCTTCTCACAGTCAGTACAGGGAGAGTTGGTTGGTTTATTTGTGAGATAAATCATCTTGCGAATTAGAAAACACAGTCTTATTCTTTTCTATCTACCTAGCAGTTGGCATAGAGGGACTGTATTCATTTAAAACCTGCCTCTCAACAAGAACACTATGTTTGTGGACATAATAATACTGAAAAAGGGGGTGGTCAAGGCAAATCCTGCTAAAAGAAAGTCATGTTGTTGTTCCTGTTGTTTTAATCTTACGTAAAGTCCTCTCAAAAAAATCCAGACTCCTTAGAGACTTGATTTAATACCTGGTAGTAAAAATGGAAAAAAGCAAAAAAAAAAAAAAAAAAAAAAAAAAAAAAAAAACAAACAAACACACCCAGAGATAGCAAATACAGTGATGGATGTTTGTGGAAGCAATTTAGACTTACAGTAACTCTCCTAAAATATCAAGCAGCTATTACCATACAAGAAAAACTTGACAAAAAAACAAGAAAAACAAGAAAATGCCAGCTCAGGTGGTATTAGAAGTTTTTTTTAAAAAAACAAACAAACAAACAAAAAGGTAAACTGAATTTCAGGAATATCAGTTAAAATAGCTGGAAAAAATAAAGCATATAAAACATACATACAAATATCCCTACGCACCAGCCCTATACTGTAGTCACTATATTCTTGCCTCTTGTAGTTGCCTACAGTTTGCCACAGCAAAATACACGGCGTCTGTCTACATAGAATATTCATTAATCAAACCAAATGCACTGCTTGTGTGTTCTCAATGTATTTCAGCTGTAGCTGAGATGCAATAGTACTGGAAGCTCTTGTCAGTTTATGATGAGGTCCACCAAAAATGTTAAGCTCGTAAGTGGGGCAGATTTGCAGATTAATTTTGAGCTCCATTTAGTTAGCAGCACTGTACCAGTTATTAACACTCTTCCTGGGGACACATCTGTGAAATACACACCCTAGGGCAGACCATGTTGCTCTCATGAATCATTCTTAATGCATGACATGAGTCCTAATTTCCACAATCAACATCAAGAAAAAGAACCAACTTAAACCCTGAAAATGTCTCATACCTATTCTTACAGGTAACTATTCAAATGATGAGCGCAATCCTGTACTGAGGCAGGAGTAAATCACAGATAATTTTCCCTAGGCTCACTTGCATTAGTATGGTACACTAGTATTTGTAAAGGCATATAAAAATAGCATAAAAAATGAAGAATTTAAACAGTTACCCTTAGAAATGTGGGGAATCCTTGGCCATAATAGCCAACGGCAAAATAATCTGGTTTAGGCCTTAGAATTTTCATGATGTTTTCATAGAACTTGGCTTGTTGAATCTGAAAGCAAAACCAACCATGATTATTTCTATTTTTTTTCCATTCATTTTTACCTCTGCAGTACTATATATTGTGCTAAGAACATCTAACTGTGTACTATCAGTTTATAACAACAGCTTCCAATTATCCGCTGGCAAGCTATAGTTAAAATCAGTTAACATCACAGCAGAATATGTTGTGTGTATATGTTAAATACTGTTTAATTTATATGCAAATATCATGCATTAAAAAATTGACAGTTTAGCAAAAATTAAAACTTATTCTTCCACAAAATTAATTTTTAAAAATTGCAGACAACAAGCTCATAAGCAGCCTCAGAGCCTCTCTATCCATCAACTTTTTGACATCTCTAAACTATTCATTTCTGTGACAGAAAAACTTTTAAAGATCTATATATATTCTTACCAGGTTTTGGCTTAAAAGTTCATAGTCAAAAACTTCCTTTTCATACTGTTCTGCAAGTTCTTTACATAAAGATATAGCTTCTTCCCACATCTGCAATGCAATCGCATATTCAGAAAGTAAATCCAATGCCAACAAATAAGTCTTCAAGGCATCGCTATTTAACTACAGTTTTATTGACTATGTTATCTTTAAATTGCAGTCATTTATTAAGCGTACATTTAAAATGAAGGACCCAAGGCAATCATAAACTTCTGGAAAGCAGATTAATGTACAGAATAAAAGTGTTTTATGGTTCATTATAAGAAGGAATAAGTAAACCTCTTTTATACTTAGAATAAGGTTACCAAAGAAATCACCTAATCTTTCACAAACAATAAACAAGAAGAGTAAATCAGTGAGGTGCACAGTATCTAACACGCACTAGAGGCACAGGAACAGCGCATCGGGGACTGACACCTACGTCTCTGGAAAACATATTCCATTTTACAAGTAATTTGAAAGCATACATACTCATAACTAGTCTTGCATAGGAGAACCCTATGTACTCAGCTACAAAATTGCATGGCTTAGATTTAAATTACCACTTGCCTGAAGTAGCAGCTTATTCCTTTCTACACAGGATAATAGCAACCTCTGAAAATCATTAAAAAGAACTACAGAACTGCCGTGGAAAGACTAGGACAGTTTTTCCCTGCTGAATATATTTAATGTGTGCAGACGAAAAGTGGTTTTAAAAACAGTTAAGGAATTTCTCAGATTTTGCCCATCTTCTCCCCTATCCAGAATAAAGGACCCAAAAAAGGGTTTTCTGAGACTAATTTTCCTGCGCTGCAAGGTCACTGCTGGCCACTTTTGACATAGTGCTATATCCCCCCTAGGCCAGGTAGTTCTGAACCTGACAACAGCATCCAGCTGCCTGCAAACCTCCTCTGCTACATCCAGGCCTTATGTGAATGTTGGGCAAAGCAGGCATCACCATGATTTGATTATTCTCTTACTGTGGGCAAGGGCTGCTACGCTGCATTTATATCAGAGGCCAACAAAGTACCTCTGTTGTTTTAAATAGCACTTTTTTGCTGCACAGTAACCGGTGTTTGCTGAAATACTATAAATTTCCTGCCTTTTGAGTTACAGGGGGCTTCAGTGGGGGCTTTATGCCTTCGTTTTGTGAGAAGCAGTCACAAATGGCCTTCTCCCTCCACCCCTTCAGTTACAGCTCAACAAGACGCAATGAGTTAAAGGCCTTACTGGGTCACGATCACTCTCTAGCATTGAAAATCGTTTCCCTGCTTTCTTGTGCTTTATCTTAGTTCTAAAAAGCTCAGCTCTATTGTCACTGTAATGACAGGCAGCTTTAATAAAAGATTCCCAAAAAATGCTGACATGAAACCAGATACGGATCAGCAAACTACTACATACTGAGTTTGAGATGCAATTTTCAGACCTCTCTGAAATGAATAAATAGGTCCTTTTTCAACTGCCTGTGTTTTGGTGGGGAGGAACAAGAACAACATGATATAGAATGCACTGTGTACAGTCGATGTTCCTTTCCTAATAAAAGGAAATACATTCAACATTTGTTATTATTTTATTACAGCCTGAAGTGTCTGAGACACACGTGACCAGTACATGCATTAGCCTCTTCCTTTGTAAATGTGCTTAGAGAAAGGACATGTTTATACAGAACAGATGTACTCTGTGAATAAGCCTCCAGGACACAGTTTTTACTTGACCCATATTTCAAAGAGGATTTCCTACACAATAATCAAACAAATGTTTTCTCTGGAGAATACTTATTAAATGCTGCTATACAAAGTAACACGGTGAAGAAGAGGTTGGGGGGAAGCGAGGGACAACCCCGCAGCCCTACCTTTCCCTTGTCAAAGTAATCTATAATCGTCTCGTATAAATTCTCTTTCAAGTGCCGGTGAGTTTGGGAACACTGGAACTCTGTTGACATGACTTGGGGTGCACACTGTTCATCTGACCACTGAGGATAAAAACACATGGGAAAAATAAGTTTGAGCTCAAAATATGTCTACTCCCCCAAAATCTGGGTTGTACCAATTTTTTCCCTCCCCCCCCTAGGTTTTACCTAGCACAGACAAGGGGAAAGCCACTAAATCAAAATGAAGTTGAATCAAAACAGCACTGTGAAAGGCCAAATTTTGATGCTTTTGCATAAAAATAAATTCCCCCCAAAATTCAAATTTTGTTCAAAAATCCTTAGAGTTGATTTTTCCTTTGAAATGGAAGTACATCTTACTGACCATTTAAATTGATAACAACAGTTACGAGACATTGAAGAAAACCACTTCGTTACTTATAAACTTAAACACTGAAAAGGCTTATTTATCTGTTCAGTTTAGGAACATCTAACCTTCAAGAGCCACGTATGGAGAAGAAGAGTATATGCAGCTTCTGTGTAATTCTCACAATCTACATGAAGATCTCGCAATTTATACAAATATCTAATAGAGGAGAAAACAAAAATTAGTTTAAATTAGTTTAGGTGTACACATGTCTAGAAAGCTAAGCATGAGAAATGTTCTAGAAAAACTCTAATGGAGACTTCAAAGATATCACGGAGTGTTTACCCGAAGAGCAGTGAGAGATACTGTGTGCGTGAGCTAAGACCTGGGCAGTGGCTGGGACAAATTAGTGCTGCAGACTTTGAGGAATGCCAGGAGAGGAAGGGAACAGAGTCCTGGACAGCAAGATTTGCTACAGTTGACACGAAAAACACTTGGAGACAATATGAGGTCATGCTGCATCAAGGAGAAACTTGCCAGTGTGTATCAGCTCTTGAAAAAAAGGGTTTTACTGGTAATTCAGCCTGCCATGAAGTGTGTTGCATGGTGAAAGGTGCTGTGTAGACCACAAAACTCTACAAAGCTACAGGTGGCTTCTTTGCTATTACAAATCTAGAATATATTGTCCATCCAACCTCAAGCCTAGCAAATAACAAATTAAAACATAGTCGTCACAGATGAGAAACTACCATGGAAAAATCCAGAAATCCAAGTAACATAATAAAAACAGGATTCATCGGTATCATTGCCTTCTCCAGAACAGATCCAAACCAGCAACTGCCATACCTGATATACATCCCTTCACGGTTAATGTCTTTGTAGAAATTCTAGGGACAAAAACAATTTTAAATGTTACTTTCTAATCTCTCTTATTAAAAGACAAAATAAAATATTTATGCTGAAATTCTGTTTTTCAGTTGTATTTAACACAAAACAAAACATTATTCTGTATTTGAACATATTTTTCAATTAAAAAATTAAAGCTGAAATTATGAATAACATTGTAAGGTAAACATTATTTACAAAACAACCTAACTTTAGATCTAGTACTATTGCTTTTTCAGTTAACATTCTAATTAGTTATTAGTAAATGTTATTATACTTACACAGTAAATATCTTAATTTGTAAAGAAATCATTTGTCACAGTTTTCTTTTGGAGAGAGGAAAATATGGTTATTGAAGGGCATTAACACACAATACTACATGCTCTGGCTGTAGCTGCTGGCTACACAAGATGTGACTGAAGTTGACACAACACTGTTGTGGTGTGTGTGTGTGTGTGCGTGTGTGTGTGCGCACCCTGTCTTTAAGGTGGACACTTGTCCACCTTAAGATTTAAGAGTCACCAGAGATTTAAGCGTCACTCCCATACTACACATGCAATGTAATGATCAGACACCTTCATCTTCACTCTACCTTCACAAGGGTTTGCTTCTTGCTTGGACGAGCAGATCAGCTACTACTCACCTGTCTGCAGTACCTGAATTAACTTGAGTATCTCTGCTTTGCCAAACAATGTAACAACATAAGGGAAGGCTGACAAGTAAAAATGAAGGGATTAAATCTCGAGTTTAAATCGCTCCTGCGTGCTGTAAATCACTCGGCAGAAAGATCTGCTCTCATCTTTCACAGCCGGCTCGGCAGGCTGCCCGCTCTCACGCAGGAGTTGCAGGAGGGCACGTACCAGCAGGTTCACGGTGCAGCTCATGCGGTTGTCCTTGCTCTCGTCCCTCATCACAGTACGGTAATCCAGCAGCTTCGCCAAAAGCCCTTTAACCAGGTTGACAAAACTTTCAACTGAGTTGTAAATGTCAGGATGCTGACAGGCACACTCCATAAGACTGCAAATACAGGCAACAAAATGATTTTACAGTGCTGTCAAAATTAGTGTCCCATCAGTTGAAGCTGTTTGGACCTCCAGGCAAGTATTGTCTTAAAATGCTACAACTACAGAGCACACACTGGAAATTCCCTTTGTGGGTTGGTAATTTAGACATGCAAAAGACAGATGAGAAAGACAGACAAATGAAATAAAATATTTACTCTTCTTGCCTGAAAATGACTGCAAATTCAAGAGAACATATGTATATTTTTAAAACGAAGTCCAATGGCGCTTGGGGTACAGCATGAGTATCAACTCAAGTGTCTTGAGCATCACGCTGCTACAACAAGTATTGGACCTTCCTTTCCTCTGCTAGCATGCAGCATCAAATGCAGCAATTACTTCCTTCTCTTTGCAAAGCTACCTTTCAGTAGAACTTCAAACTGAGCTGACAAACTAAAATTTTAGTATAACATGTTCTAAAAAGACTTCACCAGAGCCATTTCCCTTTAAGAAAACCAAATGACAATCTTCCTGTGCAGTCAGGAAATGCAGTTAGTGTTCTTCTCATGAGGAGATGGCAAAGTGAGCTTTAGACATCAGCAGCACTTTTTCAGTTTACATTAGCACATGCTATTTCTATACAGCATTGAAGTGATCAAGGAGCAGAAGTTTCACATTCCTCTCAGCTTTGTTTTCCAAGCGGAGCTGTTTAAACATACAAAATGGTTACTAGCATCTCATTAAGGATGATTTTCTTTCTTTGCTTAAAAGCTGGTTTCCTCTTAGGATTCTCATCTTACATTGGGCCTCTGTCTGACAAAATCCATTCTATTTTTACTTTAATATACACACACAAGTTATTACATGCATATTGAGCACATTCATTTCATAACATAGATAAATCAGTGTGTGTCACATGGAAAAAAGAACAAGCCAGCAATTGCAAAATCCTCACTGATACTGCACTGAGCGCCTAAGTAGGACAGTTTCAAATGATATGCTTTCCATGATTCTTGACCTCTTAGTGTTTCATTACTGGTTTTCAATTTATATGCAAAAATATTTAGTAATTTATAATTAATCCTTAAGGAAGTGCACTATTTTTTAAACTTTCACTATAAAGTACTCTGTTTTTAATTAATTGTAGAATCCTTTTTTTTTTTTTAAACTTTTCAGAATGACTTAGACCTTCTTCAGAAAATACATATTCATGTTAACTTCTACTGTAAAAAATCCTCCAAAAATAGCCTAGAATGAAGCCTCAGCCAAGCACCACTGAACTTCTCCTTCGAGCAAAGTAAAACCGGCACCTAATGTTTATTCCTTTGTTTGCACAGGTCCAAAATATACCGATCCTTTTTCTAAAAAGAGCTTGAAAAGCTTTGCAAAGTTCTTCTCTAAAACTTTGATAAAAAAGAACACCCTCTGGTGAAACAATGAGATGTCCTGAAGACATTTCTTCTATAGCGTTACTTACATCGACTCAAACAACTGCATATACTGTTCATCTCCACGTCCTCCTTCCACCTCATGGTCCAACTTTAAAATGATTTCATTTTCAAACTAATAAATAAAGAACAAAAACAAATTCCAGTTGAATAACACACTCCAGACTAACTCCAGATGATCATTTCTTAATAAAAAGTGCTCTGATATCCTGAGGACAAGGGGTTACGGTGTCCGGACTAGGGTTTTTCAGAGCTTAACTAGGAAGCAGAATCATGCAAAAAGTCAAAAACAGCAACCTAAGTGCTGAAATTGCCAGCGCCAAGTTTAATACCTTTAAAGTGCAATAAGCTCTAACCAAAATTCTCTGGAGAAGCTCAAGGTCAGAAATATAACCTTAATTCTTAGAGAAACAGAAGTACATGTCAGACTATCTTAACTCAGCACTTAGCAGGATCATATAATAATTGTAAATGTTATTGTGTTGCAGTATCAACATACAATTCTGATTTGTCAAATCTCTTGCAATATATTATACATCGGAAACTGCTTTGTTAGATGGAAGAAGTTAAAAAAAATTCGCCATGTTTAAATGAGAAGCTGTAATTAGTTTGCAAATTCTTTACCAGACATTACACAGACTTCAATCAAGTTGAAGAAATGAAGAAAGTGGAAATTTTAACAAATGCATACGAGTACTGCTTTCTTCTCCAAGAGGCTTAAAATGCTAAGATCTTTATGTTCAAAAAGTGTCATTGAAAGTTGATATTTCTTAGCAACAGTGGAAACACAAACAATGAGTGACTTTTATAATGAAAAATACTAGTTGAAAAGCTAGAAACAAAAAAAAAAATATATCTAGAGTCAGTTGGAAATGTACTGAGAAAGGATTTAAGAAAAATATACCCCCATTAATATTGTCTAGCATAGACACAGGCATTTTGGGTGTAATTATGGGGTAAAGCCTGTTGTTCTCCAAACATGACCTAAAACAATTTAGGAAAAGAAACAAACAAACAAACAGCATTCCAAAGAGCTGATTTAAAAATAACCTTACTACAAATATTAAACTTGGAAAACAAAAAACTAATTCATGTAAAACAGATATACTGTATGGCAGAAAATAACTTAATTCAATAGCAAAAAGAAATCTTAATGTTGAAATGCTGTAGGTTTTAGTATGTTACAAAAACCCTGAGACGCAGCCAGGCTATCAGCATAATTTTTCCAAAGCTTCAAATATTGTGTTGCAAAGAAACGGGCATCTTTTTGCAGCTGCAGGTTGGAAACAGCAGAAGTAGAAGCCGGGCACCCAAGGGAAACCCCCTGGCAGGCAGAGTCACCCTTATGAACCGCTCTCCGACACGTTTTATCCTCTGTGGCAGCCTCAGCAGCCTTCCCTGAACGCCTTCATCGTTTCCAAGCCTCTTGGCTGATAATTTCCTGTGATTCTTCATTCTTTGAGATATCTTCTTGGCTTCTTAGATTAAAATCTTACAGTTTATAAAGCATTCTAACATTATACAGAGTGCCTACCGGAGTATCTAGCATTACTACATCCCCATGGGCATTCTTCAGTTTACATTTCTTACCATTTTTTCAATTAGATCTTTTACCCTCTGTTGTGCAGCAACCAACTTAACAGGACTTGGAGTTGAGGTCCAGACTCTCGGCACTGCGAGGAGGCTGCACAGCCCCTTCTGCTTCTTGCCCAGCCACATGTATCATTCTCAGATACCATCAGCCATGATACCAATTTGTAAAGAACTGGCACCATCAGAAAATTACAAGTATATAATGTCAACACGTTTTCAGTTGTTTCTAATACAGCTGTGTTTGTCTCCTTTATGCATAGCTCCTAATTCTTCCTCCCATTTCTCGTGAAGTCTTTGAATAGCATAAGAATAAATTATTCAGATGGAGAAAACATGCATTGATTTTTGGTTCCTATTTCTTTGTCAAAGCACTGCATGCTTCATATTTTCTTAAATAATGCATGGAGAGGCAGCAGAAAGGAAAAGTGCTTGTTTGTGTTGTGTGTGCTCTGCTGCCCTGCGAGCGAACGCGAGGCGGGCATGCTGCAAAGGGGAGCTGCAAAGACGCCGCGCAGCAAAGACAAGGGTGAGCAAAGCCTGCGCAAGAGGGCACCTCAGAAGACGTCCGAGAGAGGCAGCGAGCTCGCTTGCAGCCTTGGATGTGTCCCTGGGGGCAGAACTCTTCAACATCTGCGTTCTGCTCAAACTCAGAGTTTTAGCTAAAAAATCTGATGTGCTTTCTTCCAGAGGGAAGCTCTTCATGGTGGAATTGCTCAGCTTTCCTCTCTCGGCATCCAAAGCAACGGGCAGACGCAGCGCATGCAGCTCCAGGTGTGCAGGGACTCCAGGATGCTGCGAACTGCTCTTGGGAAGAAGCCCCAAGTATGCTCTGGTTTCTCCCAGAAAGAGAGAAGCCAAACAAGAGGGAACCTTATTTTTTCTGAACAGCCCACCAACACTTTGGGTTTGTCAGGCATACTCCCAAACGCATCTTGGCCCTCTCTGTTACTTGTTGAGTTTGCTGCTTCAGTATCAGCTCTCAGCTCTAATTAGAGGCCAAAACTGCAAACTGGCAGTGGAGCAGAACATACGGTACCAGTCTGGTGAATAAAGAGCTTGCACTGAAATGCAGAGGGGTTTTGTGAAACCGCACAGGAAAAAACTTACTCTTTCCAGTTCAGGCTGAAAAGCAGTTTAGAGGGCTCAGAATTCATCTCTGTTTATCAGGTCTAAGATAAGCACCCGTGGTTTCAGGATAAGGCAGCACTAAACAAAAACACCCGATCCAATCAGTTTGCAAACAGAAACCTGCGAACGCAGCACCCTTGGTTCAAAATCACCCACCCCTTAAATCCTTCCCCAGTACTTACTCAGCGGGGAGGGAATCGATTACTTCTGTAAGAGGCAATAATTTCCCAGATGATGGATCTGACCAAAAAACTCTTTCTAAGCGTCTTTCCTGCAGGCTTGCAACAAGCTGCTAAAAAGCTGGTTGCTTGAACCAAATAAATAAAAGAGCTGGCAGGAAGACAAAGTTTTAGTGTCTCTGTGCTGAAATTCAGCCCTGTTAAGGATACTAACTCCACTAACTTCAACAGAGTGTATCTAACGGTACTTGGCAGAGTTTGGCTTTAAAATTGCCTGCTTAGCTAATGAAAAGACCGTAAAGATCTCCATACCCTTGAATACACTTCAGCATCTACCACATACCATGTTTTTTCTACATGGATTTGTCTAAAGCACCAAGCTATTTAAACTGAAATAAACTCTCATTTTGCTAATGAGATGATTTCACGTGCTTCTAAAATCCTTCAGTATAATAAAATTGCGGGAAAATGAAATATGAGAGTATGAGCATGGTGTTTAGAGCAAGGAGCCCGCTGAGAACCCTCGCAGTCACTACTACAGCGACCAGCAGCTTCACAAGGAGGAAACATCCTCCCTCTAGTCCCAGCAACAACCACGTGAGCCCAAGGACACACAAAAGCAGTCCTAACTACTTGTTCATTTCAACACTGCTCAGGAAGGCGAGTAATTGTGGAATATCTCTGCAGATGGCTTCAGCAATGGATGGAGGATATTCAAGAGAATATTCCAAATGCGAACAGAAAGTTTTATGTGGAAAAAGCAGTATGAATACGGATGAATTAAGCTTTCCTAAGGCAAAGTTAAATCTTTAACATGACTCAGATCCACATTTATTTCAATGATATTTTCTTTTACTTTGTGAAGAGCTAATCTGTTGGTTCTACTTTCTAAAGTATGTTTTTTAAATCAATTTTTTCTTTTTTTTTTTTAAGCTTTTCATGTCACATTATCAGTTACAGCAAATGCTACTAGTTCACTTGGTGATATGCCCTGCTTTGGAAAGTCTTGATACAATATAAAGTTTGATCCTTCAAATCCTTCAAGAAAAGATGACTTAGTATTTGAAGAAGGGGATTCTTTTAACAGGGGGTGTCTGCCAGAGACAACCTGCTTCCCTTTACATATGCAGGAGAAGCGGGTATATGTGCAGCAATAAGTTAATTCTATCCACTTACATTTAACACAAGCACAATAACTTGCCTTTCCTATGTTGCTAGCTCTTGGAGCTAATAATAGAGAGAGCCTTGATGGTTAAAATTAGTAGACAATAAAGCTTTCCTCCCAACATCCTGAGTCAGACTTAAAATTACAAGTTTTTACAAAATTTCTTCTGCAATGGAAGTTACATGTGCAAAGTAAAAATAAAGAACCACAAAGAAAATGTGTATGTCATAGACCTCCATTATATGAAGTATGTATGTAAATAATAAGCCATTCTTATGATGACAACAGGTAGAATGTGTTTTTCTCTAGGATTAATTATAAATTTCCTAAAAATAGCTAAATAATTTTCCTGTTTGAAAAATTTAAATGACCTTTATGGACTTGCCTCTCTTGGCATATGCATTTCAGCAGGAGTCATGTGAACAAAAGCACAAATTCTGCAGAGGACAGAGCAAGGCACACTCCTGAGTCAGCAGGGGCCCAATGCATGTGGCCACAGAGAAGAAAAAAAAAATGTAAATATGTAAGTGCTGCTTTAATTGAATGTCAATAAGATCTAGACTCGAGTGCCAAAGGCAGTCTTGAAATGAAACTTCATCATTCTCAGAATGATATACTAAAGCTTTAATAAAATATTCTAATATAAAATGCCAGCTTCTATTTCAAATTTTTCCACTGTTAAAAGCTAGCGTTTACATCTGCATATCAAATCTTTTTTGATTCATATTCCTTCCTTTTTCTGCACGAAATAGTAAAAATTTTAAATAATAAAATTTTATGCATCTTTCCTTTAAAAATATATTTTAAAAATATTATCAGAATTGCCAAACTTACAAAAGCAATTTTGAGAAACTTAATTATCATTTCCATAGGAATGTAGAGAGGAAACAACAATGCTAGTGTCTAGCCTTCTCCTTCGCTCTGGAGCCGGTGCCCTTGTTAAGCAGGCAGTTGGATGTAGTTCCTGGGTTTTTGATCAGCACAGATCTGTGCCGCTCTCCCAGGAGATGAAATATAAGCCAAGAGCAGGAAAATATTTTTAAGGCGGCAAATACAGGGCTATTAGGACATGGAGGGAACAGATGTACAAAAGCAAATGTGTTTTAATCTTGGCCTTAAACCAAAAGCTTTGTGTTAAAATACAGACCAAAATGGAAATTCCATCTGCTGGTTTGCTCTGTGCTTAGTTGACCCAAAAATGCCACATATGACTTAAAGCATTAAACATAGCTGAGTATTAAAGAGCGGCATACTTATATTTACTTTCCTATGAATCTCTAAAATTACAGCTTCTCTCTTTGCCACTTACTGCTGCACAGACTGCTCAGAATGAATCCGTGGAGTGAACACAGGGCCGACACCTCCAGGCTCGAGTCTGCCCGGTCAGGCCCTGCACGGACACCAACACGGGGAGCGGATGCCCCTCAGAGTCTGCAGAGAACGGAAGAGCTCAGAACAGAATGACAGGGGCTGAGTGTCCATGGATGCTCAGTAAGCAGGGTCGGGAGACTGAGATTATATTTCCAAGTGTCCTGTCCCATGGAATGCACTCATTTGCCACTCAGAAGTTTCACAGACTTACAATAAATCACAATAGTCACCTATTTCTTTTTTGAGAGAAGAAAGATGTCTAGGTGGAAAAAAAAAGGTTTAATCAGCACTGACACCAAAAAAAACTGTTTTCCAATATACATTTTGAAAGTTCTTCCTTTTCTTCTTAGTATTCTGCATTTTAGCTTCTGTAAGCAGAAAACCCCATCCTACACATATTTACCAAAAATAAACTAATTACATGACAGATTAATGAGATTTCACACAGAGTATGACGTTCTTTGCTATGCATGTTTTCCACACTGCTATCATTAAGCAGTTTCTACACAACTTTTTTTTTTTTTATTATTACCTTCTTGAATTCTCCCGTCCTTTGATATTCACACAGCATCATGTCAAAGAATATGGGGATCGTGGCTTTTCGTAGTTCACCTTCTGGAATAAGGGTCATTTCCAAGATGGGCCCCACCATTCCCGGAATAAAGCAGATTTTATTATTTCCTAAAACAGAATGGCAAATTTGAAGAAGCAATAAAATAAAAAATAAAATTGTTAGGAAATGACTTAGGAGATAAAACTATTTGAAACAATGTTGTAACCAACAATGTCAGTAACAGTGTTAGGGTTGGTCACTTGCCTCCACTCCTCCTCAAAAGCAGAAAGCACATTCAAAGATATTCTCTCATTCCAAGATATTGGAATTCGGTGCCAGAAAACAGCACGCCAGCTGATCAATTGACTTTCAAGGAATATTTCCTTTTTTCAGCTTTGGGTATTCCTTTGCAAATGTTAACAAGTGGAAAGTAATCAAAATATTAATTTTGATTATATTAATATTAATAATTAATATTAATCACCAATTCTATCAGTAGCAGAGAACTATACGATATGTTTCCCTTTCTAGACTTAAGAAGTAAAAAATTGTTACGAGTTCCACGCTGATGTAACTCTAAGCAAAACTAAACTATTATTTCAATATTTTTTGCAACATTATTTTTTCTTCTGCTTATATTAATTTAAATATGTATTAATCCTGTTAAAATGACTAACATCGGTAAGACTGTAAAGAATCTTGTCATGACTGAATTGCTTTTAAATCCTACATAACAGGACTGGGCAACTTCCGGAAACTAGAGAAGTTCACATATAATGTGACTTTGCATTTGCCTGCATGAATCTTGCTTTAATACATATCCCCCAAATGTGCTTTAGACCCGAGACACTGCACTGCTTTGCAGCATGCAGATTCTCTTCTGTTAAAAATGTAGTAGGAGCTTGAAAACTATAGAAAATAGACAGAAACAGCATTTGTTATTAAATGCAGAACTATGAGAACAATGACACGTTTAGTTTGAAACATTTCCTAAACTGCAGGCCCCTGATTTACCAGGGAGTATGTAGATCAAATATTATTTAAGTGAACTGATAACGCATTTGTGATATTAGAAAATAAACAACACTTGGGTGTTCAGCAAAACTGACAAAATGCTTTAAAATTCCAGGTAGTTCTTTTACTTTTCATAATATCCAGTGAACTTCTGATTATGACTGTCTGCTGGTAAAATACACTTTAAAATCTTAGTCCTTTTTATGTTAATTGAACAAAATATCATATCTATTGGAATAGCTTTCTGTTAACTATTTACATAAACAATGATTTGACAAGAAAAGAATGCAATTCAACTGAAGTATGTTAAAATTTAGAGTGTGCTAATAGCATAGCCATTACTGAAAAAAATACTTGGCTACTGAGTAAACTGAGACCATTTCACAATATTTTTACAAGATTAACTTCTGATACACAGTGATTACACATGTTTCTCAGGATTAAATGACCTTCTAGGTGAGTGGGGATGATGATCAAGTCAAGGAAAAAAAAAAATAATAATAATAAAAAAAAGGTGATTTGCTGATGCTTAACACTGTTCAGCTGGCACACAGGGGCCAGACCACAACTGCTTTGGCTCAAGAGACCTGACGGGCAGTTAGAAAGGATGTAAAAGCTCATGTTTTTTCACTGTTAATTTTCTGATGAAATCTATTTTTTTTGTAATTAGCTGTATGAAATTTGATATCCAGCTTGTGTTTCAAAGAATAATCATAGGTAATAATTCACATCTCACATTTCAGGAAAAAAAGTATATTGTTCATAGGATACATTATTGTTCCATTTATTCAAAACTTCCAAAAAAGCAATTGAAAAACAAGGCTGCTTATGAACTATAGAATCATTAATCGTCCCATTTAAGGGTTTAAATCCAAAGAGAATCCAACTCTAAGTCTACTAATTTCTGGACCTGTTTAAACATATTGGTACTGCTCAGGGAAGATTTATCTGGTTCTCCATCTCAGCAAGATGAGGTTGCTGAAATCTTCAGAGTTCAGCCATCTTTGTCTGCAGTCTGAGAAAACCTTGTGAGTTCTCTCAGAAATAAAAAATAGTCATTGGCCAAAATGTTTCATGTTGGCTGTGAGCTAAGCAGCAAGAAGAAAAACTTATTTTAAGGTCAAATACTTTACAGAACAAGTCATCTCAGATTTTTTTTCCCTGTGAAACATGACATATGCTATGGACTTGGTTGCAATTAAATTCAGGTATTTACTCACCGAGTTTGTACCACATGTCACGGATAGCAAAGCCAATTAAACGTCTCATATCTCCATATCTAGCAAAAATAACAAGGAAAGGATGACACCATTATCGATGTCATCACTTTATTACAAAGTTGAAAGATATAACAGATATAAAAGATAAAACGTATGTGTTTTCACTTACTTGTTTTGGATTTTGTTGTATTTTGCATGGGAAAAATTTTCTAGCTGTAGTGAACCTTGAGTAATAAAAGCCACAGCCAAATGAAAATAGTTGTTCCACAGCTGTAAATTGAATATAAGGAAGTTATAATGATTTTGAGCAAAGGAGGAGCAATATTAAACCATGTATAACGGTGAATAATTTATGAAACCAAATGATGCAAGCCAGATGAGATTCTCAGCATTATGCAAATATATATATATCATTATTATTATGCAATTAGCAGGAAAGCAAGAGAGATGAATTTTAATAACCACTAGTATGCATTTGCTCTAAATAACACAGCATTTGAATAAATATTGCTAAAAAAGATGCATATGAGATTCATTAGCAAACACCATTAAGCCACAAACTATAGCAGGACTAGTGCAATGCAGAACATGCCAGTGAATGTTAACAGTGTGGCACTAGAGGCATCCAGTGTAATTACACTGTATTTAAGACTTCTTCAAAAGGCATCTGCCATCTTCCCTTTGGATTCTAAATGAACAGCAGGCTTGGGTGACACCCTAAGAGCTCTCCACAGGAAACAAGGACAAAACAGGGCCTGGAGCAATGAGCACTGAGTCACTCGAGTGGAGAGCAGCCCCTTGCATTAACAGAGCACAAACTTTCATCTCTGGACATGGATTGCTCATTCTCCAGATAATCCGAACTAAATCCCTCTCTCCCGCTAGAGATGGGAATCCCGCTAGAGATGGGAAAGAAAACAGGAACAGCACTAAAATTCACGGAGCCCCAAATTTTCACATTGGTTTAATGGATGATTATTCGGTAACAGCTGAAGAAAATATTTGCACAAGCTTCAACTTGCATGTCAAGACTTCTACGCGAGTGACCTCTGTCCACTGGAGTCTGGAAAGCTCCTGCGCAGAAATAACTGCCAAGAACAGACAGCAACATTCCCAAAACACACAACCTAGGATCAAGGCACTATCTATACTAAGGGAAGTTCTCAAACACACTCCTTTGTGTCAAAATGCTCCTGTGTTTCATTTATTCCTGCTGTTAGGAGCCCAAGGCTTTACTAAAGCTCTCCCCAGAAGACTTTGGTACTCAGAAGGCCTTTGGAGCCTGTTTTGGTGTGTAAGCACCCAGAGCCCAAAGCACACACCTCTCCCTGGGGCAGATGCACCCAGACCCCAGCAGCACTGCACTGCACACCTACAATAATCCAGCACATCTTACACCATCCAAAGATGGCCTGAATTCATCCAAGTCATTCCCAGTCTTATTAGAAACTCCATTTGAATATTGGCACTACTAAGGCAACAGCTTTTTTTCCTAACATAAACATTGGAATGATGTTCATACCTATTTTTTTTTCCAGTTTCAATTAGTACATACCAGCTCAGGGAACTTTGCCCCCACAAGGAATGCTAATCATGCTCCAAAGGGCCTATTTTTCCTCTCTTCAAAAGTTAAAAAAGATTAATTTGACCAATATAGAGGGGTTTGACTTGAAAAGCTCTCTATTTGTCAATACATGTGAAATAGACTCTGCACAGGCCAATTACACCAGTAAAATGGAAAACCTCTCTAATCATTCCTGCCTGGAATGCCACGTTAATGGATTGAACTCAACTGCAATCTGTGCGTGCTGTTTTTGTAACGTCTCACAGGCTCCTCTAGTTGTGAGAACAGCTCTCTGTATATAAGAGTTAAGTGAACATGAAGCCAGGGGGATTTCTGATTCTATTTTTTTTCGGAACACACAAGGTCCCTTCCCATGAGAACACATGACAGCTGACATAGGGGAAAGTTTATAAATAATATATAATAAGGAACTTTTCATCCTTTAAGGAAGCAGGATCTGGAATATCAGCAGGAGAGCTACCAAACGCAAAGACTCCAGCAGAGCATTACGCTGCTTCCCTCTTCGTACGAACCTGCAAAGCCAGTGGCTCTTCTGCACCGTTTCTCCTGCCTGCCTTGGAGCCATCATGTCCTCTGCGCAAGTTTTTGTTCAACTCTTTCAATCAAATGTAAAAAATGTGAAGGAGATTTTCTTTGGAGGACTTAAGTGAAAGGAACGTTTAAAACAATGGCTCCCTAGCAAATGACTTACCTAAGTAAAAGGATATTTAGACTGACATTTTTGAATATTTGATAAAAAAAATTATGATATTAAAAGTACTCTGACATTTCACAATATCTAAAAGATTAGCTAGTATTTTTAAAATTTGACTGGGGAATACTATGGAAAAGACAAGCTCAGACACTTGAGACCAGCACTCACAACATATTTCAAAAAGACACTGGATTCATTGCTTGACTTTATAGAAAAATGGCACTTATCATTCTCCACATATGTGTAAGTGCAAAGTACCCTGAGCTGCCAAGGTGTTGAGTTAGGCATGTGACATTTTAGCATGTGATAATTTTACCCAGTCACATTTTCTCTCTCATATACTGAAATATATATTTTCCACTCATTAAAATGATATAACTTACAACAAGTAACTGTTTTGACCATCTTGAGCTAGTCATTTAAATATACACAAGCTGAGACAAGTGGATTCTAACTTGTTTTTTAAATAGCTCAAAAAATGCTTCTGGACTGATCACAAATACTGAAATTCAACCATCATTTCTCAGATGCTTTTGTCAAGATATATACAGATGTGTGATTTTTGATACACTGCACAAAGATGATGAAAGAATCAATATATTCATTTGTTTGGGGGAAGATGTCAATGTATTTTCATTAATCTCTATGGAAAGCAAGTGTAATCTAAACAAGATGCAGAGCTTCATGATATAGCCTTAAAAGTCTGGACTAATATGTACGAAAATTATTTTGCACTGTCTTAAAACATTGCACTGTAATTTCAACTGTATGTTAAAATTCTAAATAATTCACCAACTGATAAATATCAAAACATAAATGCAAGCATTTAAGTAAAATACTTGCAAAAAAACCCAACTACTCCAGACTTTTGAGAACATTATAGAAAAAGGTTGCCTTTATAAGTTGCCTTATAAAATGGCCTTTATAAGAATCTCCTGCAATAACTAGTCTATGAAAATTTTATAGCTCTCTTTTTTAATAGTTTATTAGGCAGTCTTACTGAAAATAATCATCCAAGTGACAATTAATGTAAAATGTAGTGAAAATAATTTCTTAAATAATGTACTTAAATCTCTTAAAACCATACCACATATCTATACACATATTGTTTTCCTCATTCAATATTATGCATGCTATTGAAAATACATCTCTTCTACATCTCTCTGTTGCAATACATCCCAACCCCCAGGAAGGAACTCCAAAATCCAGTAAAAATAAGCTTCACGTATGCCAAACTTTCCAGAATATATATTCCATGAATTCCCTTTCATCCTGAACAGTGAGTCCAATGTCCAAAGCAATCTGCAGAGAGCCCACTACAGCTCGCTATAGGAAGACCCAGCAACACACTGGTGCAAGTATCAAAGAGTAACTTCAATGCTGAACATGAGAATTTTCAAATGTACAATAGGAATACTGTGTACTGGAATACAGTATTCCAGTATATAAATAAAATACAAAAATTCTGGAAAGAGCTACTCTAACTAATACAGTGACCTAAATTTTCTAGTGGATGTTTGCACGAATGATGTATGCATTACACATGGACTTCTACATCAGTCACCTCTTCAGGACTTTTCTGATGTCCATGACTACCATATATACGTTTGTTTTCTAAAAGGAGTATTTTCCCCTGTATATTTGTAATGCAGAGAAGCAAAACCAAAACATTTTGGCATTTCTAACTAAAGATTTAAAGATCTAAGTTGCACAGTGGTGATAGCGATGCTAAAACACAAGTTTCAATCATGTCAACTTACTAACCATGGTGCCCAGTATATGCAAGAAAGATGGGTAAAAGGATGGAAAATAAGCATATTCTTTCAAACAAGACATTGGCATTATATGGAATGGGGACAATGCCTTCTGTAATAAAAGTCTGTGGCAGGGCTCTGTATGATGAACCTGAAATTATAATTGCTATAAGAGTACCTATTTAGAAGTATATTCCTTTTTAAAGTCTGGTAAAAATGCTGCTAATGGAGATGAAGGAAAACAGGGACCAGGAATCAATATCACTATATTCTGCAAAACAGACAGTATTTGATAGCAATACCCGAGAGGATCAAAACAAAATGGATTCTGCTACCTCAATTTTCACTGTCCTAATACGCACAAAGCTGTCACCCCCCATCAGAAACATTACTAAGGAAAAGTGGCACAAAACCCATCATTTCAAAGAATTAAGTGGCATTAAGGGTGGCAATGGTTGCTGCCTATATTAGGGTGCTGCTGTATTTTGTTACTGAATGGACATACTTGCTGTCCTCCTAAAGACAGAGGTGATGGAGCCCTGAGTTGATGCTGAAATCACAGCAGAGCCCAGGAATGCTCTGTTCTCCTACCCCAAGGTAACTCCTACCTAAAGACACCAGCTACCAAACAAAAAAGGTTGTTTATATAAAGTCTGAAAGCTACAGTTCTACTAAGGTGCATATGCGCGTAGGCAAATGTAACTAAAGTCATAAGACGAAGCATAAGCATTAAAGACTGTTACTTTCATTTTTCTGTTTCCGGAAGACAAATTGGAGAAAATGAATAGAAAACTGAACTCAGGATAGCAATATATGATTTCCAGTCTGGTTTTGCATTCCTTTATTAGTTTTATATAACAAACCTATGTTGTTTGTAATATAATTTCAAACAAATCCACAACCAGTATCTCTGAACTGAATAATATTATCTCCCACAGTATATTACCTAATGCACAGTCTAAAATGAGTATTTGCACTGGCCACACAATCCTCTAGCACATGGAAATATTCATTTTAAAACAAAAACTAAGGGAAAAATAAGATGCTAAACCTAATTTAATTTATGATTCAGCCTATGTGACACATGATCCCTGCTGCAGGATCAAGCATGCCTAATCCACACAGTATTCTTCTTGGGGGAAGCCGCTTTAACAGATATATAAAAGACAAGGTAGGTCCGCACGGCCAAACGACTTGCTCACAGTCACATAAAAACACCCGAGTGAATCTCATCCTCTCAGACCTGGCTAGCTTTCCTGACTGTATCTGTTCTTTGCAAAGGAAATTAATATCTGCTAAAAATCTCTTTTTTATTTTTTTAAAAATATTTAGTCCCATGGATGATTTGCCATTCAGTCTCAAAAAAAATTATTCAGTATCTTTAATATCATGGGGTTTTTTTTCCATATTTGATGGATGTCACAAAATCTATCTGTATATTTTAAAGATTTAAAACTACTTATTCATGTGTTTAAAACAGTGTTGTCATGACTGCATTTAAGGAAATACACAGTATCAACAGCAAATATAACAAAACAAGAAAAAAAGTCTAACCTCAGGCCTGCCTTTCTGTATCATTTGATGTTATTTTCCTTATATAACTTCAATGTATCTCCTCATTCTGCATAAAGTTTCTTCAACTGGTATACTTGCATAGTTGCAAACTTTCCAAGGCAGGGTTTAATGTTCAATGAACTTGTTATCACGGTAAACATAGAGCGTGCACCTAGAAGGAAACCTATGGAGTTACCTGATGCAGCCCCATGCAGCCCGTGTCCCCAGCACGAGATCAGCTAAACCATCTCTGACAGACATCTGTTCAATCGGCTCTTCAGAGTCTTTCTAGATAATCTATTTCAATACACAAGTACCTTGATGACTTCCCTAAATCATAGCCTTTGACATATTTCAAATACACAGGCATGAAGTGGATATAAACTGCTGAATATTGAAGGTTTTTACCTACTCCTATGACTCCTATCAAAAATTCAGATTTCTGCCTAATGAAACTTAATCCTCCTGTTCAACTGCAGCACTGAGTAATGCACATTAATGTATTATAACATATATGTGTATAAGCATATATATACACACATACTGATGTATAACCATACAATTTCCCCCATAGAATTTGCCTGGGACTTCTTTTTTTTTGTTGTTGTTTCACAGAAACTCTATATACAATGATCTACTTCAGTTTTGAAATCTGTACTAGTCACTTATGTAACACAGACACACTGCATCTTTCAAATATAAATGCAGATGCACAGACCCTATTACTTATTCATACCAAGTGAAACAGCTGGACATTATTTATAAAACACATCTCAAAAAAGCCATTTAGAACATCTGTCAGCTTCAGGAACAGAGAAAACATGTTTAGAAAACAGATTTTTTTCTGTCCTCTGAGAAAAATCCCAACACAGTTGGGGTTAACTTGCCCTCCAGAGTACCCAACCCCTTCTATCCGGGTTTTTGGAAACATATCCTGTATTAACTTGCTCACCACGTACCCTACGGTGCCACGAGGCCTACTGGTGTGTATGGTGGCTCCCTGCCTGCCATGGTGGCAGTGGGACCTGCCCAAAACACGCTCGGGGCAGGAGCCCAGGACAGGCTACCCTGTCTAAATTTGGAAAGTTGCACTTTTTAAAGATACAAAGTAAGTCATGAGACTTGACCACAAAGCTAAAACGCACTCCATTGAACTCTTGCAGGCCATCGTAACCACGTCTTCTCACTATTAACTTTTAATCTTTGGCTGTGTAACACACTACGCTACCCTACAGCTATCTGTGATCGAAGTCCTAATGCTAGTAACACCCAAACAGCTCTCAGCACAGTAAGCCTGAGCAAACATTCCCATGCCATGGAATACAATCATGTAAAAAGGGATGGAAGATTAATCTTGTAAAACACAAGGCAAATCTTAAAACATACCATCCAAGAAACCAAGGAAGCAGGGGCCTGAAATTCACCCAGAAATTCGTATTTAGCATCATTATGTTATTAGCTACTGAATAGGCTAGACCTTAGCAACCAGAGAGCATTTTTAAACTTACAAGGCAATTACTTGGAATTATAATTAACACGGAATGAAATGGAACCACTCGTCATATTACACAGTTAACAGTGCTCTCTATCCACAGCACAAACCACAACCAGGCAGCATGTGGCTTCACTTCATATCATAAATGACCTGACCTTGCAAAACTCACATCAATAATCATATGCTAACTCTGCTCAGCAAAAAAGCCTGAATACTTACTTGGACTTCAAAATTCATATTCTCCAGAAACTTCTGGTTCATTGTCTCTGCAAATTTGTTGATGGCTCTCAAAAACACCCTAAAAGACAAAAGCAATGATAATACTTGACATGTGCAATCCTTGGGATTCTATTCCCACCATGTGCAATATTACTAGAAAGACATTTAAATACTACAAACACTGTAAGTAGCAACAGTTCACACATTCACACATACATAAGATGCAATAGCATCTTACATATACCATATTATCCATCACAGAAATATTAAGTATATGATAAAAAAAAAAATCTTGATTTTTCATGGAAAACTTCAGCCAATATTTAGATAAAACATACTGGTAATAAATCTTTTGAATATTATTTTACCTTCCATATCACAAATGTGGCTTATTAACAACAATGTTATTGTCTCCTCAGTATGAGTTTGAGAGACAGAAAAGATCCTGTACCTATGTTAGCAGGTAAGAGGCTGCCAGTAAGTTTTCCCAATGAAAAGATACTGTGGGCAACTTGTCAGCTTCCTCCCATAACCTCATACCTAGGCACACCTTCCTCTCCAGGTTGATTATAAAAACCCATTCAAAGTTCAGTTAAAGTTATTTTTTCCAAGAGAAAGACTGAAAACATGACACTTCCGACTTGAAAAGCAGCATCTCTTTGTATTTATTAAAGATTATATCACATTTAGAAAGCATTTCTTCATCTAGCTTTCCAGCATCATACATTTGTAAAATGAAATTTAATTGTATCTCTTACTATTTATGAAGTCTATTAGTTTAGTTTCATTCAAGCTATGATTTGGAGAAGAAGTTAGCAATTTCCTGCTACCTTACAGATAAGATTTGAGAGTTAAGCAGAAGTGTTTGTGTTGCAGACACCATGGAGACACATACGTGCAACCCGAAAGCAGTCAGGGAAAACATGGTGGGGGGAAACCAGTCCTTAATGTGTAAACACAGCTACTTTCACCCACCTATTACCAATCAGGCAAAATATCTAACATTTACAGGTTCAGAAAAGCACCAGCTTAGTTTTTAGAGATTTATTTCCTTGTTTCCAAAGACAGAGGGTAAAGCCCAATCTAATCTTTTAACACCATCTTAGATATTCTATAGACATAAAATTGAAGAGCTGAGCTGTGAATTTTTGAGCATCATCAAAGCACCCCAATACAAGATACAAAAATTTACTCCAATTTCAGTCAAATCCATTTCACTCTCCCAAACAACCCCTACGTACTCACAAAGCTGCCCTGTGATTATGGCTTAGGTTGGTCCGAGCAGGGTAGAGCACTCTCTTTTTGGCTTTTTATTCTCCTTCCAAACTACTATGGAAACAAAGTTCCTCAGTAATCTGCTCCAGACTCCCCACAGCAAAAGCAAACACAGTGTTCCCTAGAGCTTCACTCTCAAAGGCACGTTTAGCTCTGCAGAAATAACTAGCACTTGACAGAAGCGGATTAAGATTTTGGAGAAGGGAATAAAAAAAAAAAAAAAAAAAAGGATTGTCTGCTTTAGACAGCACAAAAAATATACAGCTAGGCAGAACGACAGCTGCCTCCACGATATTCTGTCCCCATTCCTCCGAGGAGAAGGAGTTTTGGGCAAAGACCTCTTCAGCACTCTGCCTTTCTGTGGAACTCTGTTCCTTCTCCTTCAGATTCCAAGGCATATTTGTTGCCAACCCACATAATCATGTTCCTCAGCTCCAGCTGCTCAGAGAGTCAAAAACAACTTGCCTTCTCTCAAAAGCATTATTTTGGTTGAGGGAGGAACAGGTGTCCTCAATTTTGAGACCTCTTCTACTTCCTATCAGCTGGGGGTTTTGAAGCTCTGCTGCAGCACCGATGATCAAACTTGTCACCTAAATGTTCTGCTGGGGCAGCATCTGGTATGGTGACATAATTTGTCTCCCATATAAAAACAAAACAAAACAAAAAAACAAAAAAGCACACACACAAAAACACACAAAAAGCAAACAAACAAAAAATCAAAACAAAAAATGCACTTACAGCTACATTTAAGTGCAGAAATAAAGCGCAATATGCAGCAGAAACAATCATAACAAGTGCGTTTCACAGTATGACATACAATCACGTGTGCGATCTTTTAAAACTTCTGTAGGTGAAAAGCTTAAAAGAAACATAAGAAAAACTGTGGAGGTATTTAATTGCCAGTTAAAATCATGGATAATACTAAACATATTTACAAGGTCTTACACAATCCAGTCCTACATATATTACCTTCTACGAATGCCCCTTTAATTCTCACAGATATTTTTATCTGACACACTGCAATGACACATTTGCAGGAAACATGCAATATTTCCATGCATTTTTATTTTGCCCAGAGGGTGCATCTATTTCTGTCATTGGAAGTCATTCAAACAAGGGGTTTCAAATTCTATTCCTGGCTCCTGTCAATGCCATGCTGTCTTACCTATAGCAATTCTCCACGCATGTCAGTACCTTTTTTCACAGAAGAGGGTATTAACTAACTAGCCTCAAATGCAAAGCTAAACAGATACTAATATAATATTCTAGAGATTACTGATGATAAGAGAATAAAGCATAAATTTATTGTTGACAGCATATTCCTATCATTGAACTGGAGAAGGTTAAAAGTATTCTCTTTAGAGAAAAAACCACTAATTACTATTTTAATTAACTACACATGGAAAAGGGATGGTCAGAAAGCACCCAAAAACTCTCTCTTCACACTCTCTTCAGCGTGGAGATTTATGAAAGACCTTCATGAAATTTGAAGTCTTTGGACCTGATCATAAAAAAAGGCCAGCTTTTGCCATACAAAAGCAATAGAAGAGCCGTGGTTCAGCTGCTCTATAGAAAGGAAGTTCCTAATTTCCTATTAGTTCTGCTCTCCCTTATTTTATAGACAGATTTTTTAATAAGTTTGATCTACACAATTAATACAAAGTCTTTACATTAAAATTCAATGAATACCAACTTATATGAATGACGACCAAAATTTAAGATGCACATTCTAAAGAGGACTTGAACAGAACCGTAAGTAGCACAAAGATCCAAGTCAAACAGAGCTGAAAACATCTTAAGATAAATATCTGATTTCAAATTGATTCTCTCACACAAAATACAAAAAAAGAGCTGTAACGGAAAAAAGAAATATTTTTCTATTTGTAAGCTTCACATTGCTAAACTAAAGTAGGATTTCAAAGTTATTAGTAGGAGATAATCTGCATCTTCTACACTCGCAAAATAGGTCTGCATGTTGTCCTTGCTTTTGAAGTGCAAAATAGATGAATAAACCTGAAGTATAGATCTGGAATTCCAAGTTATTTTTAGCAAAAAGTTAGAACTACTGCATCAGCTCTTTGTGGCATAAAACAAAGGAATGATTACAGCTTTTTCAAAAAGTAAATTTTAACAGACTTCACGTAGGCAAACAAAACCCAGGAACTCGCATTATTTCTACAGAAGAGTTGCCAGCACTTTTAAGGTAGCGCTGCCTGTTCTTAGATGGTTTTCCAAAAATTGGCCTTTTGTGGACCTAACTTCAGAGATTATACACTAAGATAATTAGAAATGGAAGCCCAACAAGCATGTATGTGTTTAAATACATGAATAGTCATATACAAAAACATATGCATAAACAAAAGGGCCTGATTTTGCAAAGGCTGAATGCTAATTCTCCTATACTGCTCACAATTTAAACCAGGTTTTTCACTAAGCCCTGCACATACAGTCTTCTTTCTAAGATAAAAGAAGAAAAAAATCTAGGTCAACAAAACTATAATTCCAGGGAAATGCTACAAATCAGGGACCGAAGAAGACACTTTTCCCAAACACATGAAATGTCCTCCTCCTCTCATACATGAAGTCCTAAAGCAGAGGCCCAGCTGCAGAGAGATGCTCTTACCAAGCTGTGCGGAACAGGGGAGCTTGCTGCTCCGTTTTGAGACGAGCAATCCGCACGCTGAGGAAAAGGCTGAGTTCACTGCACTAATTTTGAGCAGTGAGTCAAACCCATGTTTTATGTGGCTTCTAAAATGGTGATGACAATGACGAAATGACAGCTACCAAGAATTAACCAGGTACAGACTTCTGCTGCTGGATAATTAGACACAGAAAGAAGAGACAAACTTTAAAAGAACATTATTTCCTGTGCTGTTTTGAAAGCTCTCACTGGAAGGACTATAAAAAACTTGTAATATAGGCTGTTTTAATATAAAGTCTGAAAACCAATGAAGACTCAGAGAGGCTGAAAATTTGCAACTTTTTTCTCCTAACTATGATCTAAGAGAAAAGGAACTGCATAATTTCAGCTAGGTTTTTATTTTTTAAACCCAAAAGGTGGCTCAATCTGCACTTCCATCAGTGACGCCTCTATTTGAGCCAAGAAGGAACACAAAGTGGGGTCTTGAAGGCTAAGAAATACACTGAACATGATTTTGAAGACTTCTTTGGGGCTTTAATAGGTGTGGTTGTGCCAGCAGGCCAATTATATGAAACCCAGAGGGAAGAACAGAATCGAAATAATATTCTTAAACATTCTATGCTGCTTTGTCACTGGCATCCTCATACAGTAGTTTGCAGAACCCACCTGATTGATACTCCTTGCACAAAGCAACAACAAAAGAAAAGCAGCTACTAAGGTCAACAGATTTCCTGTCAGCCTGCACCACGTCTCCTCTTCCTTCTTGCAACTCTTGTAGAAAGTTTCAATGCAACGTGAAATTTAGAGGAGACCAAGCAAGGCAGGTCAGACCCAATCCCAAAAGCTGATCGCGATCAGTGATTGAAACAGTGCTCAACAACTGTAAACTGAAGCTGGAAGTTTTAAAATACACAGAAGAGAAACCACCCAAGCCATCAGTGGAAAATAAAGGAATATAAAGGAAAATAAATATATAGAAATATATAAAATATATAAAATATATAAATATATAGAAATATAAAGGAAAATAAAGGAAACACAAGACTGAAATGCCATTTAAAAACCTTTTGGTGCTCAGAAATACAGCCATTAAGAGCATAATGATGTCAACATTATGGAGTAATCCACATCCCTGATAACTGGAAAAATACGTCCAGCAGTACGGTAGTATAATTTCATCGCGTCTCTCCCTTTGTCTCAATTCAGCATCTCAATAGACTCAAGCATAATTATTTTGTATGACTCAGACTAAATACTATCAATAAAGCAATTGTCATTTTCCTACATTTTCATCCTTTCAGTATACTAGAGGAGAGCCTATGTAAATATCCTGGTCAGAAAAAAACTACTTCAAAATACCTGTTATCCAGCTTCTGTTGTCTGCCTTGATTATAAATTGCTTGTTATGCACAATTTATTTTCCTTATTATTAAAGTGCTTATTAGCTGGAAATTCACCTTGAATAGCTATGTCAGGCACACATAAATAACACATGCTGTAATGTATGAGAGGGAATCTGACAGCAGTAGGAGCTGAGAGAACAAGAATGCTCCTAAGCAGCAGCAATTGATTTGATGCACTACAAGAAAAGGCAAACTATTGCAGTTTCTGCTGAAGATCCCTCGCAACAGTCTGTTTATATGTGGCTTTGGCTTCAGCACCCACTTACAGCACATTTCCAAGATGATTCGTCTTCCATTTAGGATTCAAAATATGTTTTCAAAACTGCACATTAGCTATACCTATGACAAATTCTTCACAAAATCATCTGCAGCATGCCTTTAAAAATATTCATCTCTTTAAAACATTAGGTGTACAAAAAGCAGTCATAATGGACCACAATATGAGTAATTTAACTGGAAAGGTATTTTCAGTAATTCCCTTTATCCTATGAGCTTTCTCTCATTATCACCTACTCCTCTCTTTTATGCATTTCAACTAATGGTTTGCCGAGTGGAGCTATTAG